>PVKP010034984.1:0-23717 GCA_004027715.1 Plecturocebus donacophilus | reverse complement strand
GAGTCGCGCTGGCGACCCGTGTGGCTTCTCTGCCGGGACTCTCCCGGTCTGTGGGCAACAAAAATTCATCAGAAAGTGTGGCGTCCACTCGTTCTCTGCGCTTTCACTGGGAGCTACATTCCTGAGCTGTTGCTAATCGGCCATCTTGGATCTCTCCCCCTAATTTTTATATTTTTTATTTCCTATTCTTCTCATTCCGCTGACTAGAATCTCCAGGACAATGCTCAGTAAAAGCAGTGATAATGAGCATCTTCATCTTAAAGAGAATGCTTTTAGTGTCTCAAAATTAAGCAGCATGTTTGTTGGAGGGATTTGTTTTGGATACTCTTTGTCACTGTGGCAGATCATATATTTCAAACATGGCTACAAGAATATTTCCAACCCCACAGGCTCTTTCAGAACATTGCCACTCCTCCATGAAGAGGTGAATTCTATATACCCTACCCTTCAACCTGCATGGGCATTTGTACCTGAATTGGCTAACAGTGTACAGTAAATGTGAAGCTCTATTACTTCTGAGCCTACATCATAAAAGTTGATACAACTTCCTAGTTCTCTTTCCTGGGACATGTGTCATTGAACCTCTACAATTCCATGGGAAGTCTAGATACCTTGAAGTCACAATGCTGGAGAGACCATGTAAAGAAACCAAATAGAGACGAGTATGCCCAAAGAACCCCATTGTTCCAGGTTCCAGATGTTCAGGCCTTCCCTTCTCAGGCACTGAACAAGTGAAGAAGCCTTGAGATGAACCCATCACTGTGATGGTGACCTTATGAAATCCCAAGCTAGAGCCACCCAATTGAAATGTTCCTGAATTTCTTGACCTATAGAATTCATGAGAAACAATAAATAATTGTTGTTTTAAGCCAGTAAATTTTGGGGTGATTTGTTACACAACAATAGTTATAATCAAAACAAACAGACCATATGGAGAGATCTCATACAGATAAGGATGTCTGAAGTGCCCCAGCTGTTTCAGCACCCTGATTTCTAAGTTTTTATAGCCCAGGAACCAAACGTGAGTGAAGAAGCCTTTGCAATGAACCCAGCCTCAGCCATGACTGACTGCAACATCATGATAACCCAAGCCAGAACCACTCGGCTGAACTACATCCAAATTCTTGAGCCACAGAGGGTACACAAGATAATAAATAATTACAATTGTGATAAGCTACTACATTTTGGCTTGATTTGTTATACAGCAATAAACAGAAGAGTCAAATTAAGAAAATTACTTTCTATTCTTATTTTGTTGAGAGGCTTTTTAAAAATCCATAAATGGATATTTAATTTTATCAAGTTATTTTCCTGCATCTTTTGAGATAATCACATAATTTTTCTCCTTTAATGTGTTATCATGGTGAATTACACTAATTGATTTTTCACTGTTTAAGCCAATCTTTCTTTGCTGGGATAAACCTAACTTGCTCATGATGCATTACCTTTTTAAGAAATCATTTCACAGACATTTATTTATGATTAAAACTATGAAATGCATTCACAATAAAACAGCATGCTCACAAAGAATAACAAAAACAAAAAGAACTGCTTTTGTTCATTTAACAACTCTTAAGAAAATCCATACAATTCCATACAAAATATTGTACTTTCATTTTCACTTCTTTCTTTTAAAGAGAGAAAAATATCTATTACTTTATATCGATTTTGCACAAATATAATGTTTCTTCCCGTTTTAGTGTCTAAAATCATATGCCCGAAAACATATTAAAAGAACCAAATATAAGTTTTTGATATAAATTTTATTTTTTTCAAATTCTATAATTAATGTTGATTTAAAATATACCTAATTTGGTGTAATAACACAGTTTAAAAATCACATGTATTTATCCAATTCCATTTACCCTGGAGTCAAATAAAATTCTTCCCAAAATATTCATAGGATCTTAAGTTTCTAATGACTTTCTTTTCTATTAGTAATGGAAATTTAATCTTACTAAGAAAAATTAGCACTGTGTTTTTCTTTGTGTGATTTTTGTTTTTCTTTGGTCTTTTTAACGTATTGCTTGATTCAATATCCTAAAATTTTGTTTAGAATTCTGAATCTAAGCCCATTAGTGAGATTGATCTGTAATTTCTGTTCTCATACTTGCCTTGTCAGATTTTGGCATACAGTTTATACAAGCCTCACAAAATTAGCTTTGAAATGTTCCCTCTTTGGGCAAGTTCTAGAATAATTTGTGTAAAACTGAACAAATATGTTCTTTAAATATTTGGTAGAACTTGCCAGTAGAATTGCCTGGGCCTAGAATTTTCTTTATGAGAATATTTTTAACTACTGATAGAATAACTCATGATTGTAGGGCTATTCATATATTCGAATTATTCTTGAAATAATTTTAACAAATTGTATAGTTTCTATTTTAGAAATTTACTTCATTTAGATTTTCAAATTTATTTAAATAAGGTTAATTCTAAAACTCTCTTAATATCTTTTAAATATCTGTTATATCTGAAACTGCATCCCTTTCTTCATTTGTAATGTTCTCCTCTTTTCTTCTTGGACAGTCATGCCAAAGCATTGTCAATTTGGTTATTTTTTTCCTAAGAACCAATTTGTGGCTTTATCAGTTCCATAGGGTATTACTGTTACTTTAAGTTCTATTCTATCTTATTTCCTTCCTTTTCTTTTCTTTTCTGGGGGAAGGGAAGAACGAAGCCTTGCTCTGTTGCTCAGGCTGGAGTGCATTGGCTCAATCATGGCTCACTGCAACCTCTGCTTCCTGGGTTCAAGTGATTCTCATGTCTCAGCCTGCCCAGTAGCTGGGATTACAGGTGCCTGCCACCACGTCTGGCTATTTTTTTTTTTTTGTATTTTTAGTGGAGACGGGGTTTCGCCATGTTGGCCAGGTTGGTCTTGAATTCCTGGTCCACCCACCTCAGCCTCCCAAAGTGCTGGAATGACAGGCATGAGCCACTGCTTGTCATTTAAGGGGATTTCTTAAATTAGAAGATTCAGTCATTTACTTTTGACCGTTTTGCTTTTTTAATATTCTTTAATATATGCATTCTAAGGCTTTAAGTTTCTCTCTAAAATCTGTCTTTAGCTTCCCTCCACAGATTTTGATCTGGAGCATTTTCTTTTTTTTTTTTTTCCCCTGCTATTTATTTATTTATTTATTTTAAGATGGGGTTTCACCCTGATGGCCAGGCTGGTCTTGAACTCCTGACCTCAGGTGATCCACCCACCTCAGCCTCCCAAAGTGCTAGGATTACAGCGTGAGCCACCACGCGCGGCAATCTGGAGCATTTTCATTATTGTTTAGTTCAAAATGCTGTGTAATCTCAGTTATTTCTACTTCTGTCTAGGATGTAGAAAGCTGTTAAGAGTGTTACTTTCACTCTAACCAGAAGTAAAAAACTGATATGGCCAGTGCGGTGGCTCACGCCTGTAATCCCAGCACTTTGGGAGGCCAAGATGGGCAGATGGCTTGAGGCCAGGAGTCTGAGACCAGGTTGGGCAGCATAGTGAAACCCCATGTCTACAAAACATACAAAAAATTAGCTGGGCATGGTGGCTGGCACCTGTGGTCCCAGATACTCGGGAGGCTGAGGCAAGCGGATGGCTTAAGCCTGGGAGGTAGAGGCTGCACTGAGCCACTACTACACCATTGCACTCCAGCCAAGGGGACAGAGCAAGACCCTGTCTCAAAAAAAAAAAAAGGAAAATTAAAAAAAAAATACTAAATAAAAAATTATAACTTTTTTGAACCCATCAGGAAACTGGTCACTGTCTGAAATCTAAGAATGAATGGGCCTTTCCAAGGAGAGAAAGGACAAGTGCACCAGTTCACCAGTGGTACAGCATGGGAGGGAGAGGGGGAACAAGTAAGAACAAATCAGCTAAGGGCCAAGTGGGTCTGGGATGTTAGTCTGGAATAGCTGGAGGCCCTAGGCATAGTGGGAGCTTGCGCTCACTCACAGGCTCTTTTCTGAGCCTTCACTGGGTGCTAAAGAGAAAGATTGGGCCCCTTTATGTTATCTACTCTCATTGAGTGTGGGTGGAACTTGTGGCTTGCTGCTCTAGAACACTGCAAAGGTGATGAATGCCCTTTCTGTGATTACATTACACAAGATTGTTGCCTCCATTTTGCTAACAGACTTGACAGACTGTCTTGCTGGCTTTGATGAAGGAAGCAGCCATGTTGCTAGCTGCCCTGTCGAAATGCCCATGTGGCAAGCAACTAAGGGCAGCTTCCAGCTGACAGTGAGCAAAATGAGACCCATAGTCCTGAGGCTGCCAAAAATGGAACACTGCCATTATGCATACAAGTAAGTTTGGAAGCTAATTCCAGACTCCCAAGTCACTTATAACTAGAACTTGTGGTTTGAAGTTTTTGGGATTACTAAAAGGGCTGGTTTTTGTTTATCAATTATTAGTGATGATATTTCCTCTTCACTTCTGCTCAGTGCCATACAATATTCCCTGAAGTCCTCTCTGTGTGTGTATCTCTGTATGCATACATGTTGGGGTGGTGTGTTTATTTTTTTCTCCCTACAGTGAGGTCATAGCCCTACAGTGAGGAATCCCCAATGTAATGGGCTGATTCTCCCATTAGATTTACCAGTTTTAGAGCCCTTTACACTTTGTCTTCCGTCTCCAACTTCAGCAAACTGTGCAAGATAACCTAAGCTTAAGTTTGCCAAGTTAGGCAAATGTTCTTGGGAGAAATGTGATTTTAATAGTCTGAGTTCCTTACTTCACTTTCATATTTGGCCTAGTAATTCTTTACTCTTTTACCATTGTTGAATAGTTTTTAGAATAAATTTTAAAATATATTTTATTCTGTATTTTACTTCTTTTGTTTTCAAGAGCACTTGGGGTCTAGTAAATACCTAGACAACCATGCTATTGGAGATAGAAACCTAGTCTTTTGTTTTCATTCTTTTTTTCATAAAATAAGATAGGTGTGTAAAGTTAGGAGTTTTCCTTTGATGCAACTTTAGCCATTTCCCAAAAGTTTTGCTGTAAATTGCTCTCCTTTTGTTAATGTCTGATGTGATCTCTGATTTTATTTTCTCATTGATTCAGGGGATATTTTGGAAAGCATTCTTTAATTTTAAAGTGGTTGTGAGAGAATACTTGCCTTGGCCAACTTAGAACAACCTTATATCCCCCTAGTACTACCATGGCTGGTGCTCCCTAAAAAGTGCTACTTCCTGGCTGGAGGTCAATCAACTCAGGCCATTACAGATACTCATAACAGAATGACCCTGCTCTCAGGAAGGAGAAAACTACAAGTAATTCCACTGCCTGCAATATCCTGGCTAACCAGAGGTCCTGAGTCTGTCCACGTGACAACTTCACTGCTAGCATAAACAGCATTTTAATAAAGTCAGCACACTAAACCTATCTTCAACCAAGGACTCTCACAGAGTCTACTTCACTCCCCTCCTGCCTCCAGCAGAGCAGGTGCTGGCATCCATAACTGGGAGACCTGTAGACAACTCACGTCACTACGGTATGACTCTCAGAAAGTCCTATCCATAGGAGAATGGGCAGAGCACCCTATAGAGGAAAAACCCTGTGGGATAAAAGATTCTGAACAGCAGGTCTTGAGTTCCAGAACTTTCCACTGATATAGTCTACCCAAATGAAAAGGAACCAGAAAAGTAATTCTGGTAATATGACAAAACAGGGTTCTATAACACCCAATCAAAAGATCGCACTAGCTCCCCAGCAATAGATCCAAATCAAAAAGGAATTTCTGAATTGCCAAATAAAGAATTCATAGGGTTGGGCCGGGCACAGTGGCTCATGCATGTAATCCCAGCACTTTGGGAGGCCAAGGCGGGTGGATCACAAGGTCAGGAGTTCGAGACCAGCCTGGCCAACATGTTGAAACCCCATCTCTATTAAGGATATAAAAAATTAGCCAGGTGTGATGGCGCGCCCGTGTAATCCCAGCTACTTAGGAGGCAGAGGCAGGAGAATCGCTTGAACTCAGGAGGCAGAAGTTGCAGTGAGCTGAGATTGTACCATTACACTTCAGCCTGGGCGACATGGCGACTCTGTCTCAAAAAAAAAAAAAAGAATTCACAAGGTTGATTATTAAGCTACTGAAGGAGATACCAGAGAAAGGTAAGAAACAACTTAAAGAAATTAAAAAAAAAATACAAGATATGGATGAAAAATTATCCAGGAAAATAGATATCACAAAGAAAAAACAAACAACTTCTGGGAATGACAGGCACATGTAGAGAAATACAAGATGCACTGGAAAATTTCAGCAATAGACCAGACTAGTAGAAGAAAGAACTTCAGAGCTCAAAGACAGGACTTTTGAATTAACTCAATCAGATGAAGACAAAGAAAAAATTTAAAAAAAGAGCAAGGCCTCCGAGAAATTTGGAATTATGTGAGGTTTTTGCTATTTTTTTGTTTTTGGTAGGGGGACAGAGTTTTACTCTTGTTACTCAGGCTGGAGTGCAATGGCGTGATCTCTGCTCACCGCAACCTCCACCTCCCAGGTTCAAGTGATTCTCCTGCCTCAGTCTCCCTAGTAGCTGGGATTATAGGCAGTTGCCGCAATGCCCAGGTAATTTTTGTATTTTTACTAGAGATGGGGATTCACCATGTTAGTAAGGCTGGTTTCAAACTCCTGACCTCAGGTGATATGCTCACCTCAGCCTCCCAAAGTGCTGGGATTACAGGCGTGAGCCACCACACCCAGCAGTTTTTTTTGTTTGTTTGTTTGTTTTGCTTTTTTATTTTTGAGACAGAATCTTGCTTTATCACCGAAGCTGGAGTGTGGTAGTGTAATCTCGGTTCACTGCAACCTCTGCCTCTCAGATTCAAGCAATTCTCATGCCCTCAGCCTCCCGAGTAGCTGGGATTACAGGTGTGTACCACCTCATGCAGCTAATTTTTGTATTTGTAGTAGAGATGGGTTTTCACCATGTTATCCAGGCTGGTCTCAAAATCCTGACCTCAAGTGATCCTCCTGCCTTGCCCTTCCAAAGTGCTGGGATTACAGGTGTGAGATACTATTCTAGGCCCTGGAATTATGTTAAATGGCAAAACCTAAGAATAATTGATATTTCTAAGGAAGAAGAGATATCTAAAAGTTTGGAAAACTTATTTGATGGAATAATTGAGGAAAGCTTCCCTGGTCTTGCTAAATACCTAGACATACAGATACAAGAAGCTCAAAGAACACCTGGGAAATTCATCACGAAAAGATCATCACCTAGGCACATAGTCATCAGGTTATCTTAAGTCAGGAAAAAGGAAAGAATCTTAAGAGCTGTGAGACAAAGTATCAGCTAACCTATGAAAGAAATCTATCAGATTAACAACAGATTTCTCAGCAGTAACCCACAAGCCAGAAGGGATTGGGATCATATTTTTAGCCTCCTGAAAAAAAAAAATTGTCAGCCAAGAATTTTGTAAAATTTTGAAAAGAAGGGAGAAGATCCAAATAAACTCAATTAGAAATGAAACAGGAGATATGACAACCAATGTCACAGAAATACAAAAGATCATTCAAGCCTACTATGAACACCTTTACATGCACAAACTTGAAAATCTAGAGGAGATGAATAAATCTGTGACAATATACAACCCTCCTAGATTACATCAGAAAAAAATTGAAACTCTGACTAGACCAGTAACAAGAAATAAGATTGAAACAGGAATTTAAAAATTGCCGACAAAAAAAGTTCAGATGGATTCACAACTGAATTCTATCAGAAATTCAAAGAATTGATAACAATTTTACTGAAACTATTCCAAAAGATAGAGGGAATCCTCCCTAAATCATTCTATGAAGCCAGTATCACCCTTATACCAAAACCAGGAAAGAGCATAACAAAAAAAGGAAACCACAGACCAATACCCCTGATGAACATAGATGTAAAAATTCTCAACAAAATACTAGGTAACTGAATCCAACACCATATCAAAAAGATAATCTACCATGATCAAGTGGGTTTCATACCAGGAAGGCAGGAATGGTTTAACATACACAAATCAATAAATATGATACATCACATAAACAGAATTAAAAACAAAAAATCATATGGTCATCTCAATAGATGCAGAAAAAGCATTTGATAAAGTCCAACACAACACCCCTTTATGATTAAAACCCTCAGCAAAACCAGCATAGAAGGGACATACCTCAAGGTAATAAAAGCCATCTATTTCAAATCCACAGCCAACATTATACTGAACAGGGGAAAGTTGGAAACATTCTCCCTGCTAACTGGAACAAGACAAAGATGACCACTTTCCCCACTTCTATTCAGCGTAGTAGTGGAAGTCCTAGCCAGAACAATCAGACAAGAAAGAAAGAAAGGACATCCAAATTGGTAAAGAGGAAGTTAAACTGTCACTGTTCACCAATGATTTGATTGTATACCTAGAAAACTCTAAAGACTCATCCGAAAAGCTCCTAGATCTGATAAATAAATGCAGTAAAGTTTCAGGATACACAAATTAGTAGCACTGCTGTACACCAACAACTGCTATACACCAACAAGATCCAACCTGAGAATCAAATCAAGAACTCAATCCTTTTACAACAGCTTCAAAAAAATAAAATACTTAGGGATATACCTAAACAAGGAGGTTAAAGACCTCTGCAGGGAAAACTACAAAACACTGCCAAAAGAAATCACAGTTGACACAATCAAATGGAAACACATCCCATGCTCATGGATGGGTTGAGGTTGAATCAACATTGTGAAAATGACCATACCACCAAAGCAATCTACAGATTCAATGCAATTCCCATCAAAATACCATCATCCTTCTTCACAGAGCTAGGAAAAACAATGGTGAACTTTATACCTTAAAAGAGCCCACATAGCCAAAGCAAGACTAAGCAAAAAGAACAAATCTGGAGGCATCACACAATTTGACTTCAAACTATACTCCCAGGCTATAATTACCAAAACAGCATGGTATTGGTAAAAACAGGCATGTAGACCAATGGAACAGAATAGTGACCCAGAAATAAAGCCAAATACAGCCAACTGATCTTCAATGAAGCGAGCAAAAACATAAAGTGGGGAAGGGACATCCTATTCAACGAATGGTGCTGCGATAATTGGCAAGCAATATGTAGAATGAAACTGGATCCTCATCTCCCACATTATACAAAAATCAAACTCAAGACAGTTCAAACACTTAAATCTAAGACCAGAAGCCATAAACATTCTAGAAAATAACATCAGAAAAACTCTTCTAGACATTGGCCTAGACAAAGAGTTCATGACCAAGAATCCAAAAGCAAATGTAACAAAAGCAAAAATAAACAGATGGGACCTAATTAAAATAAAAAGCTTCTGCATAGCAAAAGAAATAATCAGCAAAGTAAACAGACAACCCTCAGAGTGGGAGAAAATATTCAATTATGCATCTGACAAAGGACTAATATCCAGAATCTACAAGGAACTCAAACAAATCATCAAGAAAAAACAATCCCATAAAAAAAGTGGCCAAATGATATGAATAGACAATTCAAAAGAAGATAGGCAAATGGCCAATAAACATAGGAAAAAAATGCTCAATATCACTAATTATCAGGGCAATACAAATTAAAACCACAATGAGCTACCACCTTATTTATGATTTTAAATTATGGCAAGAATGGCCATAATTTAAAAAAATAGATGTTGGCATAACAATTAAAAAAAAAAAGATGTGATAAAAAGGGAACACTTTTTTACACAGCTGGTGGGAATGTAAATTAGTACAAACACTATGGAAAACAGTATGGAGACTTCTTAAGGAATTAAAAGTAGAAATACCATTTGATCCAGCAATCCCACAACTGATGTCTACCCAGAGAAAAAGATGTCATAAGACTCTTGCATACACATGTTTACAGCAGCACAATTCACAGTTGCAAAAATATGGAGCCAGTCTAAATGTCCATCAACCATAAGCAGAGTAATAACATGTGATATATGTGTGTGTGTGTGTGTGTGTGTGTGTGTGTATACATACGCATATATATCACATGTTCTTTAGTCTGCTTCCAATTCCAACCAGATTGCTGTGAATGCCATTATTTTAATCCTCATTTAATCCTCATTATGTATGTATACACACACACACACACCATGGAATATATATACTCAGCCATAACAAGGAGTAAAATAATGGCATTCCACTCCCCAGAGTAATCCATTGACTTAGGTAGGTATTTGGATAGTTAAAAAGGAATAAAAAGAAAAAATGGCTGTTTATGCTCAGCTTTTCATCACTAAAATCAGATCTTTTTGAATCTAAGGTAATAAAATATTCTTTAGATATGAGGTTTTGACCAAAGAGAAAAGGGTTTTCTAAATTTCTTATGCTTCAATAGCATATCCAAAGCCAGGTCCAGGGGATTTTCATGCTGCCTTTGTAGTTGACCATGGGTAGATAGAACTCAATTGTGAAGTCTTGGCTAGGAGATTTTTTTTTCTGTCTTGTCTTGTGTTTTAGAAAGAGGATAAGATGTGTATTCTAACAACTTTTCTTCAGGCTGAAATCTAGAACAGAGTGGTTTTGAGGGTGATACTTGTTGTACTGGTGATAGAGTATGGGAGTAATAGGATGTCAGGAAAACTGGAATCAGTGATCCTGTGTCTGTCTCTCCATCTGGAACTTTTGGAAGTATCTGCCACAAAGTTTGGCCTCCTCCTCACCATGCCGGGAAAAGCTGAACTGCCACAAGTATAAGTATGGTTCCATGGTGAAAGTAGGCAGAGAAAGAGCATGAGTTAGACACTGTGCCTTTCTCAACTTCTGGTATGGGAGGAAATGAGAAGTTCCTGTGCACCCTCAGGATGGCTGGCTTCCAAAGTGAGTGTTGAGCTGACCTCACCACAGAGGTTGCAGGTGGACAGCCTACACTAGGGGACTGGTGTTAGTTTGACTTGAAAGAAGGTGCACTCACTGACTGCCTGCTATGGTCTAATATTTGTCTTTCCCCAAAGGTGACAGTAATAGGAGGAGGGGCCTTTGGGGAGGCCATGAGGGTGGAGCCTTCATGAATGGTATTAATGCCCTTGCTATTAATAGGCTCACTAATTCTTTCTCCTGCTTGATCAATTCTGCTATTAAAGGGCTCTGATGCATTCTTCAGTATGCCAATTGCATTTTTCAATCCTGGAATTTCTCCTTGATTCTTTTTAATTATTTCAATCTCTTTGTTGAATTTATCTGATAGAATTCTGAATTCCTTCTCTGTGTTATCTTGAATTTCTTTGAGTTTCCTCAAAACAGATATTTTGAATGATCTGTCTGAAAGGTCACATATCTCTGTTTCTTCATGATTGGTCCCTGGTGACTTACTTAGTTCATTTGGTAACATAATGTTTTTCCTGGATTGTCTTCATACTTGTAGATGTTTTTCTGTGTCTGGGCATTGAAGAGTTAGGTATTTATTGTAGTCATCTCTGTCTGGGCTTGCTTGTACCTGTTTTTCTTGGCAAAGCTTTCCAGTTATTTGAAAGGACTTAGGTGCTGTGATCTAAGCTGTATCTGCTTTAGGGGGTACCCCGAGCCTAGTTACACTGTGGTTCTTGCAGACTCTTAGAGGTGCCACCTTGGTGGTCTTGGACAAGATCAGGGAAAATTCTTTGGATTGCCAGGCAAATAACTGCTCTCTTCCCCTTACTTTCTCCCAAACAGTCTCTTCTCTCTCTCTCTCTCTCTCTCTCTCTCTCTGTTCTGAGCTACCTAAAGCTGGAGATGGAGTGATGCAAACACCTGTGGCCACCAACACTATGACTGCTCTGGGTCAGACCTGAAGCCAGCACAGCACTAGGTCTTTCCCAAGACCTGCTGTATCCACTCCCTGGTCATGGCCTATGTTTGCTCAAGGCCCTGGGACTCTACAATCAGCAGGTGGCAAAGCCATCCAGGCCTATATCCTTCACTTCAGGTTGGCCAGTTCCTCCAGTCCCTGGTTGGGTCCAGAGGCGCCATCTGCCTGGTACTTTATGAGCCTTTTCAATCTGAAAACTTTTTTGGTTCAGGAAAGTTTTTTCTTCTTCTTCTTTTATAATTGCATCTTGTCTCTCATTCTTTTTTCCATCTGGAATTTTTATTATTCCCATGTAGGACTTTTGGATATGCCTTCCATGTCTCAACCTTTCTAATTTTTCTTTTTGGGATAAGTTTTCTGAGGGATGTGAGATAGTGTCTCCATTCTATGTTTGATCATTAATTATCCTTTCAGCATTGTCCATTTTTAAAGTACAGAAAAGGTGTGAGAATAGTACCAGATACTTCTTTACCCAGTTTCACCATTTACTTACATTTTACCCCATTTTCTGTGACCTTTTAAATGGGGAATCATGTTTTTAATTTCTGTTTATTCCTAGGTAGCTTTTAGTATTTGTTGCTATCATGAATGAGAATTTTTTTCTTTACATTTTCTAATTTGTCATGTTTCACATATGTGAAAGTTGGTGGGGAAATAATTATCTAGTAATCTGACTTTTTATTAAACTTTCTTATTAATCCTAGGCTTTCCAGTTGTTTTGTATTTTCTCAATAGATGATCATATCATCTACAAATATTGACAATTTTAGATTTTTCTTTCCTATAATTGAATCCTCTGTTTTTTTTTTTCTTATGTTATTATTTCAGTGAGGGCCTTCAGAATAGTGCTGAATAACACAACTCATCTTTCTGGTTTTGTTCTTGATTTTAATGGGCTTTTCCAAGAAATTGAGAAATGCCACTAATTTTTCACCGTAAAACATGGTATTTACTATTAGTTTTTGAAAGATGCTCCATCTCAAGTCAAGAAAATTTCATGTAGTCCTACCTTAGAGGTTTTGGTCAATAATAGATGTTAAATGTTATCAAATCTCATTTTTGTATGTGTCAGAATGAGCATATAGTTTTTTCTCATAATTTATTAACATAATAAGTATATTAATAAATTTCCTAAATTTTAGCCATCTTGAAATAATGCCAATTACTCAAAGCATATTCATCTTTTAACATACTACTACATTTAACTTGCTGTAATTATATCTATGTCATATGTGACATTGAGGCATGAACTTTCTTCCCCTGACTCTCCTGGTTTTAGTGTCACAGTTAGGCAAATTTCTTTTACTGTGACCTTAAACATATTTTAAATAAAATAAAAGTTTAAGAGGATAAAGTTTTGAGGGGTTAAGGAACCTCATGAAGGCTAAATCTAGAGAGTTAAATGAAAAGTGATGATAATGAAAGGCATACATCTCCTTTCCTGTTCTCACTTTGTTAAAACAGAATCTTTAAACATACCAGCCTATTTTAAGACATCAGTTACTCAGGGCTTCATAGATGTTGAACTTAAGGATAAAGAATTGTCATTTCAGAAGTGTCAAAGCTTTAGATTTGCAAAGTACTTAAAAATTTATATAGCTTATGAAGTCAAATAGGGCTAAAAGTGATATATAAAAATAGCAATCACCACACTTACTGCCCCTGCCTCACACCTCTCAAAGGTGTTTGCTTAATGTTACTTATCACCATATTTCCAAATAATGAACTGGCCTCTCTTGAGTACTGCCCTCTCTTGAGCCTCTCTTGAGTCACCAATTTCTGTATTACCTATTGTTCTTCTATTATGGCAGCTGAGGATTTTAACTTTCTAATACTTCCTACTCTTCTCCCTGTTCTCTCAAAATAGTTAATTTTTTTGTGTTAAATTCTTAATTGTTTTATGTTCAGTATATCTTGCACATTGCTGAGCTGAGTGGTTACTATAATTATATTTTCTTTCCTGTAAGATACTTTGATTTTCTTGTACTTATTCATTGCCTCATTTTTTCATTTGTTTAGTTTTTACTGAACCTATTGCTAAGTCTTCCAATATTTCCCAAGAGCTTTGTTCAGTACTTCAGGATAATTTCCAACATAGTCAAACCTGTTGAATAACCTCCCCTTTCTACATTTCTCCTGCATATCCACTCTGTTGCTTTACTAGCCTGTAGCATAGCTCTCATCCTAAGAATCCTCTTGCTACTTTTCTGTGCTGGAAGTGCTATTTCCTGGTTTAATGTTTTCTTTCTTGGTTTAGTCCCTCTTTTTGATGGAGCACATACACCAGTAGCTTCTTGAGAAAAAGCACTTCCTAAGAAAAAATTTTGAGACTTTACATAAATATCTTTATTATGTCCTCATGCTTGATTTGCCAGGGGGTGTCACTGTAAGTAGAAGTTAATTTTGTGGGCATTGTTCCTTTTTCTCCTGGCTTCCAGTGTTACTGTTGCTGTGTCACTGTCATTATTTTCTTATTCCCAATGCTTTGCGTAACTGTTGTTTCTCTCTGGAAGCTTTTAGGATCTTCTTCTCTCTGGTAAGAATAAGTAATATTGTGAATGATAATCATGTGAATTATGTGTCCAATAGCTGTCCTTCTCATTTTGTAGATTATTCAGCCATTTGTTCCTCAAACAGCCCATGAGGTTGTTGATGCTATAATTATCCCCACCTTACAGAAGTAGAAACCACAGCACAGAGAGATTAGGTTATTTTCCTAGGGAAACACAGATAGTGGGTGATGTATCCAGAATTTATATCCAGTCAATCTAACTCCATGCTTTTAACTATAACTCTTAGCTTCTCCAAGAGGGCAAAGTAACCAAAGGAACTTCCTGATAATGCAGTTTCAGACACCTAGTAGGAATTAATACCATACAGGGAGTTCAGGTTTTTGATTTATGTACAAGGTCAGTACTAAAGATGAAGCAGTTTCTTTGTACTACAGAGCCTTGGACATTTTCTAACAGAAACAGGCCTTCAGCGCTTTTTACAGCCAGCAAGCAGGCAGCTTCCAAAAGCAGAACAGGTATAGCTTTCAGCATGGTCTTGAGCCATTTGCAGCCAAAGAGACAACTTGCAGAGGCTGACTGGTCATCTGCAAGGTTAACCCAGCTTGATTCTTAATCAGGACAAGCACTCCTCTTTGTGAAATCTTGAGGGTATCTGGGACCAGATGCTGCCAGATGTTCAGGCCTTTGTCTTCTGTATTTATTGCAGTCACAATGACTTTCCTCTTCTTACCTCCCAGAATACCACTGTGGATATCAATTATTGGGATCTGATCAATATCTACTGAGTGATGGTCAGTAGATATTGTAATTCTTTTTGTTAACTTTCCACACATTTACGTCTTCCTAGTTAGACTATGAGCAGAACTGTCCTATATATCTTCTCACCCTTCGTGGTGAAAAATAAATGACATGCAAATATATATGTATGCATACATACACAGTGTGTATATACATTGTTCATAAAGGTAAATATATCTTAATGTTTAACAAAGTTAAAACAGTTCAAAAAAAAATGAAAGTTAAATTTTCTCAATTAATTTAAGTCTCCCAACCCATTCCTTCCATTCCCTGCCTTCTCACGGTCTCTTCCCACTACATGGAGGGAACAATAATTATTTATGTGGGTCTTTCAAGAAATTTTCTATGCATATAATGCCATATATATTATAAAATATATTTTAACACAAATGGCATTATGTTCTGCATACAGTTCGGAAACTTGATAATTTTATTTTATTTTTTCGTTGAGACAGAGTCTCACTCTGTCACCCAGGCTGGAGTGCAATGGTGCGATCTCAGCTCACTGCAACCTCTGCCTCCCAGGTTCAAGAGATTCTCATGCCTCAGCCTCCTGAGTAGCTGGGATTATAGTTGTGCACTACCATGCCCTGCTAATTTTTTGTATTTTTAGTAAAGATGGGGTTTTACCATGTTCGCCAGGCTGGTTTCAAACTCCTGACCTCAAGTGATCCACCCGTCTCGGCCTCCTAAAGTGCTAGGCTTACAGGCGTGAGCCACCTCACCGGGCCTGCTTGTTATATTCTTAACATCTTTCTGTAGTTGCAAATTCCTTTTTTAACAGCTGGATAGTAGTCCTTTGTATAAATCAGTTTTATTAGCCAGTCATCTATTGATGGGCATTTACATTCTGTCTAGGGTTTTTTTTCTATTACAATTAATGTTACAATGAACGTCATTGTGAAAACATCTTTAATCACTTATGTGAGTATAGTCATAAATAAACTCACTGAAGTGGAACTGCTGGGATAACAAGTATATGCATTTAAAATTTTGATAAGTAAAGCCACATTTACTTCCGCGAAAGTTAGGCCAAACTATACTACTGCAAACAATGTATAGAGGGCCTGTTTTTTCCCTGTTGTATTCAGCTCCAAATCATATGGCTATTTAATGCTTCTTCATCTAGCATGAGGAAAATTTGCATCTCTTTGCTATTTTAATTCCTCTAATAGCTGTTGAAATTGAGCATATTTTCAGATATTTGTTGATCATTGGTCTCACTTTTGCAATGAGCTGACATTACACATCCTCTGTCCACTTTATAGTGGGTTGTCCATTGGTTAGTTTGCATGATTTAGTTTTTTGTTTGATTTGTAAGAAGTTTGTGTGCTTTTTGGTTTTTGGTTTTTAGTATATTAACAAAATTAGCCCATTAATTGCTGTATCTGTCGCCAATATTTTTCTTGGTTTGGTGTGTGTGTGTGTGTGTGTGTGTGTGTGTGTGTGTGTTTTGAGACAAGGTGTCACTCTGTCTCCCAGGCTGGAGTGCAGTGGCACAGTCTTGGCTCACTGCAACCCTCACCTCCCTGGGTCAGGTGGTCCTCCAGCCTCAACCTCCTAAGTATAGCTGGGACTACAGGTACACACCATCATGTCTGGCTAATTTTTGTATTTTTAGTAGAGACAGTGTTTCACCATGTTGCCCAGTGTGGTCTCTAACTCTTCAGCTCAAGCATCCACCCACATCGGCCTCCCAAAATGCTAGGATTACAGGTATGAGTCACCACACACAACCGGTTGTCTTTTTTTCCTCCCGAGATGGAGTCTCATTCTGTCACCCAAGCTGGAGTGTAGTGGCACAATCTCAGCTCACTGCAACCTCTGCCTCAGCTCATTGCAACCTCCGCCACCTGAGTTCAAGCAATTCTCCTGCCTCAGCCTCCCAAGTAGCTGGGATTACAGGTGTGCGCCACCATGCCTGGCTAATTTTTTTTTCTATTTTCAGTAGAGACTGGTTTCACCATGTTTGCAGGCTGGTCTCAAACTTCGCCTCCCAAAGTGCTGGGATTACAGGCATGAGCCACTGCACCCAGCCGCCTGTTGTCTTTTAACACAGTTTCTTGTTTGTCTTTTAATTGTGTGCGTGTGTGTGTGAGCAGGTGGGGATGTATATGAATTAAAGCAGCTGAAAAGAGTACGGGGATTGTTTAAAGCCCCTAAACACATTGGAATGAAGAGAATTAGGGATCAGGAAAAGAAACGAACTTTCCAAGCTCTATTGCTCCTGTGCCTTTTCTCTTTCTATAAAAGTCCTAAAACTGAAGGAGCAGCCAGGAAGCAACCAATGTCCTGTTGCTGAAATTCCTGTCTATATAGTTTTTAGAAAAAAAAGACAATAAAAATAATCTTTAAAAAATGCCTCGTTTGAGAATAGGTAGCTTGAAAATAAGGTACCCCTTGAAAAAAAGATGAGGGGATACCCAGAATTGGATGACAAATTAATATGCAACTTGTCCGTGCCAACTCTTCCAGCCAGCTTAATTCTCATCAGCCACTATAATTTATTAACAGTGAGGTGAGAAAAGACATGAATCAGCTTAATGTAATATAAGTAGGGCGTTGCCATAGCAACAAGATGCAGTCTGTTTTCTACTATTTATGTATGGTTTATTTTCTCCAGAGCCTCTGAGTTATTGCTTGAAACAAATGGAATGAGAAACATCTTGTTCTGCACATCCCCACCTGGCCCCTCAGCGTGTAATGTGTATATAGAACCACATTTTTTTTTGATAAGAGAAAAAACAAAAGCACTTGAATTTTTAGAAAATTGTATTTACAGCAAAAAGGCTAACTACATAGTTTCCAATCCACTGTGGTTTTGCCGCACTCAAATGTTTTTTATTTTTGTTTTTTATTTTCACCTCTGAGACACACGATTCCTCATTGAAACCTCTGGGAAAAGACCCAGAACACATGCTGGAAGCAAACATGAGGCTAATACTGCTTCTCAAAGGAAACATTCATGTTCTCTACCCAGACTTCATGACTCGCTAGAACCAACTCCCCACAAAGAAGGAGGGAGGAGACTAAGCCTGGTGACAATTTTTTATCTTACTCAATCTCAAATATTCAGAAGAAAAGCCCAGTCCAGGCAAAAAACCAGGGCCTGAGGTTGTGACACTCTATCTCTTTATGGAGGGCACTACCAATACTTACAAAATCGTACCCAGCAGTAAGCAGCCTCACTCCTTGCCTGAAGCCCCCTGCATGCCACATGCCATAATTTTTCCAATTCTGCACTTTCCTCTGAGGATGTAGAATTCAGAGTTTTTAAGTTCAAAGATGGGCGTGGTCATTTCCAGGTCACAGAAAACATCAAGGTTTCAGTTGTGCCGGAAAGGAAACAGCAGAGTCCCTCAGCCACTCCCTTTCCTCTTTCCAGCTGCCAATTCCTATCATCATTGCTCCCATGCTTTAAAAGGAAAGGAGGAAACATGCAATGAAAGAGAAATTTAACTCTCAGTAGTACCTTCACTCTGTACAAATTTGGTGTTTGTTTATTTGGATCTTGACATCACACTGATCAGATCCGCATGGTCCTATAGCCATCTAGCCCATGGCTTCAAGCTGGAGCTGAAGATGCCTGGAAATGACCAGCAGCTCTCACCTCCCATGAAAGAGGCCCCCAGACCTCAGATTCTAACATGCTCACCTTCAGCATCCCAAGAGCCCACACCTCTTCAGATACTCCTCCACTGCACATGTCTGAGAAGAAAGGAAATGGAGGGAGAGTATTATGACCACTTCTGGGCAACCTCTGTATTCAGGAAAGGCTCTTCCCCTACCTCATTTTCTACTGGAAAGAGGGGACAGGATGCAGGCTGTCATAGGAAGTGAGTTGGAGCAGTTTTAGGTCACCCAGCCTTGGGAGTCTATAGGACCTAGACATTACCCTGTGATGCTTCCATCATTGATAACCACTAAGATCTATCAATAAAGAGGTCATCTCATTCAACCTACATTGGAATCTTTAAATCATTTCCTTCAAGGATTATAGCACCTCTAATGCACAGAAGCAGTGGTGTAATTTCTTTATTTTTATTTTTTAGGTATAACTTAACATATAGTAAAGTGCACAAATCTTAAGTGTTCATCTTGAAGAAGTTTTACTTAGGTATATAGCCATAACCACCTACCAAACCAAGATATTGAACATTTCCAAAACTTCAGAAGATTTCTTTGTGCTTCTTTCCAGTATACCCCTCCAAAGGTACATTCAGTTCTTTTTTTTTTTTTTTTTTTTTTTGAGACAGGGATCTCACTCTCATTGCCTAGGCTGGAGTATAGTGGTGCAATCATGACTCACTGCCTCAGCTTCCTGAGCTCAGGTAATCTTCTCATCTCGGCCTCTTAAGTATCTGGGTCTATAGGCATGCACCACCATGCCTGGCCAATTTTTTTTATTTTTAGTAGAGACAAGTTTTCACCATGTTGCCCAGGCTGGTATTGAACCCCTGGACTCAACTGATCCGTCTGCTTCAGCCTCCCAAAGTGTTGGGATCACCAGCATGAACTACTGCACCTAACCAAGCGTACAAACTATTCTAATTTATATTATCTATTAGTTTTGTTGTTCTTAAACCTCATATAAATGAAGTCATACAGTATAATTTTTTTGTATATGGTTTCTTTTGCTCTGCATAGTATCTGTGAGTAACATCCATGAATGATATTATGTGAATGATTTATTCATTTTTAGGTTCATAGTACCATATGCATATTCCATGTTATATTCATCCATTCCCTATTGATGAACATTTGAGAGTTTCCAGTTTGGGGCTATTGTGAATAAAGTTCTATGAATATTCTTATATATCTCTTTTGATAAGCATGTACAATTACATAGAGTTAAATTGTTGAATCATAAGGTAGGTTTAGTAGTTACTGTACAAGTTTCCAGGATGATTGAACCAATTTACACTCCCAACACATGCTTGCCAACACTTGGTATGGTTACTCTTTCTAATTTTAGCCATTCTGGTGGGTGAGTAGTAGTATCTCATTGTAGCTTTAATCTGCATTTTCCTGATGAATAATCACGTTGAGAAATTTTTCCAAGTGCAGGGCCCTGTACACCCTATGAGGCCTACACTTCCCCAGCAAGTATCTCCATTCCTGAGAGAGCAACACATTTAATTACAAATAAAAACCACACTGACACATGGAGAAAGAGACCACAGAATAAAGCAAAAGCACTTTTTCCTATAAAGGAAAATAAAACAGGAGGCCGGCGTTTTCATTTTGCACAGGATCCCACTAATTGTGTGCCTGGACGCCACCCTCCAACAGCTGAACCCAAATCTGGGTAGGGTCTGGGATTCTGCATGTTTATCAAGATGCCAAAATGATTAGTTTGCCCGTTCTTCGTACTCTCCAATCAGCATATAAATATATTTAGTTCTTAGGAGCTCAGAAAACAAACAAACAAAAAAACAACAAATGAAACCTTCAATACCAGCTCTCTCCTATGCCCTTCATAGCATACTTGATAGAGTCATCTCTATGCACTGACTTCCTTTCTCCTCCATCCAATCCTCAGCCCACTGCAAACTGACTTTAGTTGACACCATTCCATAGAAACTGCTCTTGCCAACTGGGCGCCGTGGTTCACATCTGTAATTCCAGCACTTTGGGAGGCCAAAGCAGGTGGATCACTTGAAGCCAGGAGTTCAAGACCAGCCTGGACAACATGGTGAAACCTTGCCTCTACTAAAAATACAAAAATTAGCTGGATGTGGTGGCACATGCCTGTAGTCTCAGCTACTTGGGAGACTGAGGCATGAGAGTTGCTTGAACCCAGGAGGGGTTGAACCCACTGCACTCCAGACTGGGCCACAGAGTGAGACTCAGTCTCAAAAAAAAAAAAAAAGAGAAAGAAAGAGAAAGAAACTGCCCTTGCCAAGGTTGGCATGTACAATTTTTAGCCTCAAAATCTCACAGATATTTTTTAATTCTTGTAATAGAAACCTTAATTTAAAGTATTTGCTTGTTTATTAATATCTCCTTTCACAGCCCTCTTTCTCAATCAGGATCAACTCCTAGTGGCCCAGCTTATACTTGAGATCTTCTTCTCTGGCCATAGATGATTGGATCAGGGATGGTCACCTGAATTTATTCCAGGGAAATCACTTTCTCTAGCTCTCTTGTCTTCCTTTTTCTCTCTCTTTCTACCTTCCTCCTCCCCCATTTCCTCCTCACTTTTCTTCCCTCCATCTCTTTTTCCCTTCCTCTTTTCTTTTCCTCTTTCCTACCCTTGCTCTGAAATTGGGATTCTAGTTTAATCTGAGCAAGTCTTTTAGCCAGAGAAGCCATACCCCCAGAACCATTGGTCCCATTTTCCAGTTCCTATGTAGCCTCATGAGCCAAGGAAAGATGTCTGCAGAAAGAAGAGAATACAGCAGATATGCAGAGAAAAGCTTCGAGGGTGCTAAGAGCCTTAAGTTCTTATTTGCAGTCCTTGCTTTTGGGTCCATGAGATATTCCTGTACCTTTGTAATCTATTCTTTTTCCTTAAGCTTACCCAAGTTAGTTTCTGTTACCTGCAACCAAGCAGTCCTAATTGATACCATCCTTATTTTTCTTAGCTTCTTGGAAGGGTTGGCTCCTAGGCTGGGCATGGTGACTCACGCCTGTAATCCCAGAACTTTGGGAGGCCAAGGCAGGTGGACACCTGAGGTGAGGAGTTTGAGACTAGCCTGGCCAACATGGTGAAACCCTGTCTCTACTAAAAATACAAAAATTAGACAGGCATGGTGGCAGGTGCCTGTAATCCCAACTGCTCTGGAGGTTGAGGCAGGAGAATCGCTTGAACCTGGGAGAAAGTTGCAGTGAGGCAAGATCAAGCTACTGCACTCCAGCCTGGGCGACAGAGCAAGACTCTCTCAAAAAATAAATAGAGAACCTGTAAGTAAACATTGCAAAGTGTGTCCAAATAAATATTTTCATTCCAAATAGTCCTCATTCAAAATAATTTTGTAACTCTTCTTTGGAAATGGCCTTCAGATCTCATTCATGAACTATACGAGAAATAGATTTGTTGGTTATTGTGACCCTGAGTTTTTCAGCCCCAAACAGTATTTATTAAGCTACCTTATTTTTCAGACTTGATTCCAAATGATTTTTTTGAGACGGAGTTTTGCTCTTGTTGCCTAGGCTGGAGTGGAATGGCACAATCTTGGCTCACCACAACCTCTGCTTCCAGGGTTCATTCAAGCCATTCTCCTGCCTCAGCCTCCCAAGTAGCTGGGATTATAGGCATACACCACAAAGACCAGCTATTTTTTTGTATTTTTAATAGAGACGGCATTTCACCATGTTGGTCACACTGGTCCCGAACTCCTGACCTTGTGATCTGCCTGCCTCGGCTTCCCAAAGTGCTGGGATTACAGGTGTGAGCCACAATGCCCGGCCTTTTTTTTTTTTTTGAGATGAAGTTTAGCTTTTGTTGCCCAGGCTAGAGTGCAGTAGTGCTATCTTGGCTCACTGCAACGTCCACCTCCCAGATTTAAGGCGATTCTCCTGCCTCAGCCTCCCAAGAAGCTGTGATCACAGGCACCCACCACCACGCCCAGCTAATTTTTGTATTTTTAGTAGAGATGGGGTTTTGACATGTTGGCCAGGCTGGTCTCAAACTCCTACAGCAACGTTCAGTCAGAAAATCAGAGCCATCATAAGTGACACAGAACGAAGGCTTTATATATACATAGACTTTACACAACTATGGAATCTGGTAAAGATGCTCATTGCCTCTGCATCTCATATGGGTCTGAGGTCTCTTTATACCAGTAAGGTCAACAGTCAGCAAGAAAATCTGACATGAAGTTGGGGAGCATGAGGACAAACTGGACCCCATGTGGGTTTCTCTCAGCCTCCATCCTTGACAATGTGCATGACCTACAGAAACAGCTTTGCCACAGAGCTGCACCTGTGTCTGAGCTCTAGCCATGGAGTCAGGGAAGCTGAAACAGGTAATGCAGTAGTATCTCCTTTAAGCCCACTGCTGCCCCAGACACAGGGAGAACCCCTGGACCAACAATAATGCATGCAGTCTGCAGTGACAGCTAGCACCCTTCACTAACCTTCAGAACATTATGCTGCTGGTTCAATTCTACATTCCAAGTCCTACCTGAAAATTTCTCTCATAATCAACCCTAACCTGGTACCATATAGGGAAGGGCCTTCTGGGACAAGTAGCTCAACTTGGTAAGCTGATGTAGTACAATACTAGTACAGTTACTAAAATGCAAGCTGATCTCCAAGGGATGAAGGCTTGCCAACGTTGAAAGTAGTCAAAAACAAATGCCACAGCATTTGAAGAAACTTTTAGCATAAGAGTTCCTAAAAATGTTGGACAAGGATAGACTCTTTGGAATAAGTTGCAAATGCTTCCAAGAAGATCAGGTTGACTTCTTTAAAAAAGAAAAATGTTCACGTGGACATACAATATTCTGGTTTCTTCATGAAGGGAATGACCTGAGTCATATTACTTGTTAGGATTCCTTGTATTTTCATCATTTTTCTCCTCTGATTCTCAAGTTTACATATCTTTTTATTGTGGTTATTGTTATTGGTTATGTTTTAGCTCAACTGAGTTTTTTTTTTTTTTTTTTTAGAGAGA
>PVKP010034983.1:0-23718 GCA_004027715.1 Plecturocebus donacophilus | reverse complement strand
AAGAGGGACATTACATGGTGGTGAAAGGATCAATGCAACAAGAAGAGCTAACGATCCTAAATATATACGCACCCATTACAGGAGCACCCAGATACACAGGGCAAGTTCTTAATGACTTACAAAGAGACTTAGACTCCCACACAATAATAGTGGGAGACTTTAACACTACACTGTCAATATTACATAGATCAACGAGATATAAAATTAACAAGGATATCCAGGACTTGAACTCAGACCTGGAACAACCAGACTTAACAAATATTTACAGAACTCTCCTCCCACAAATCCACAAAACATACATTTTTCTCAGTATCACATTATACCTATTTTAAAAGTGACCACATAATTGGAAGTAAATCACTCCCCAGCAATTGCATAGCATTTTACAGGTTTAAATAAAATATTGGTTGTCTGCTTAGTTGTTATTTTCATCCCCTATTCCTTCCTCTCTCCATTGTTAAGCACAATTATTGGCATAAAAGAGGTTTTTAATACCCATTTTTAGACTGTATTCTAGCCTGGGCAATAAAACAAGAATCCCGTTCTCTCTCCCTCTTTCTCTTCCTCTTTCTTTCTCTCTTTCATTCTTTTTTTTTCTTTCTTTCTTTTGCTGTTTCTTTCTCTCTCCTTTTCTAAAATCTCTCCCTAAAAAAAAAAAAAAAAGAAAAAAGAAAGTGGAAATAAAAGCATCATCTGAGTAGTTCTACTACCAAATGCAAAGTGTTGGTTGAGATGTCTATGTTTAGTTCCCTTACAGTTAGTTGAAGGAAGACTGATGTTTCTACTATTTTATTGTCCTCCCCAGGTCTTAGTTCAGAAAGAATATAGCAAGTTCCTTCTTAGAAATCATAATTGTCAGTTTTAGATTGGACTGAATTAAGTGTATCAGACATGCATTTATGATGATTGTCCTTCAATTTATTATTGATTACTATTACTACAGGCATACCTTATTTCATTGCTCTTCAATTTGTTGCACTTCGCAGGTACTGTGTTTTTTTAACAAATTAAGAGTTTGTGGCAAGTCTATAAAGAAAACTTACATCAGTGCCATATTTCCAATAGCATGTGCTCACTTTGTGTCTCTATGACACACTTTTCATATAATTCTTGCATTATTTCAAACTTTTTCCTTTTTTTATTGCATCTGTTATAGTGATCTGTAATCAGTGATCTTTGATGTTACTACTGGATTGTTTTGGGGTGCCACAATCTGTGCCCATAGTAGACAGGAAACCTAATTGATAAGTATTGTGTGTTTTCTGACTACTCCACTGCTGTCCACCGTCTGGCCATTCCTGTCTCTCTCTTTCCTTGGGTCTCCTTATCCTCTGCAATACAACAATATTAAAAGTAGGCCAATTAATAGCCCTGAAATGGCCTGTAAATGTTGAAGACAAACAAAGCATCACACATCTCTTACTTACTTACTTTATTTATTTATTTTAAGGCAGGCTCTTGCTCTCTCACCCAAACTGGAATGCAGTGGTGTGATGAACATGGTTCACACAGCCTTAACCTCCTGGGCTCAAGTTTTCCTCACACCTCAGCCTCCCAAGTAGCTGGGACACAGTTGCATGGCACCACACCTGGCTATTTTTTTTAAATTTATCACAGATATGGGGTCTCACCATGTAGCCCAAGCTGGTCTCAAACTTTAGGGTTCAAGCAATCCTCCTGCCTCAGCCTCCCAAAGTTCCCACTTTAAATCAAGTGCTAGATGATTAAGCTTAAAGAGGAAGGCATGTTAAAAGCTGAGATAGGCTTATAGCTGGTCACAAGCTAAGCTACCTGCTCTAAAACGTGAGCCAAGTTGTGCATGCAATGAAAAAATTTTTAAGTGCTACTCCACTGAACAAAGGTGAGTAAATGATAAGAAATGAAAATCCTTTTAAATAGTCCATTTTATAAAATTGAGTATTTTGTTCTGTTAACGTGTATCATTTACAATTACATTTTGCGTTGCTAAGACATTGTGTCACTAATCTCTTATTACTAAAAGAAAAGCACTGTATTAAATTTTGTCTTCTTTAAAATGGGAATAACAATTAAATCTGCCCTCCCCCTGCCAGGGGATTGTTATAAGAATTAAATGAATTAATTTACTTCTCAAAAAATGTCAGATATGTGTTTCATACCTGATAGATATCCTATTTCCATATATTCTATGTATTGAAACCTCTGACAATTCAGGAGTATTTTAGTAAAAAATGCAGGCAATAATCTTATTTGTAGATATTATTATTATCTACGTTTTGCACATTTTACATAAATTATACATTTACAGACTTAGAGAAACTAAGGATTAAAAACACAACTACATGCAGAGCTATTAAATAGGTATAATCATTCTTTTACTACATTTCTTTTAGTCTTCAATGTCCATTGATATTGCCTGTCAAATCATCTATAATTTTTGGAGCCAAGAGGAAAGATCCTATAGAAGAAGTCAGGAAGTTTTAAAAATATTTAAAAAAAAAAAAACAAAAATACTAGAAAGGTTATGTAATAAGAGGATTAAAAAAATTTACTAAATGTATCAAATAAGAAGTAATTTGCAATCATTAAAATTTTCTTGGATAATTTGAACTGAATCCAGATGTAAGAAACATCAGAAAAATTACATGTCCAATGGGTGGAAATAATGGGCATATGATACACTTTCTTAATTCCTACCTTTCCAGGCTGTTTATTCTAGAATAGGAACAAGTTTGAGAAGTTTGTCAAAAAGCAAAGAGAAACAATTAGGTCTTCTTTACCAATTAGATTAACTGATTTATATAAGATTTGGACATACATTTATCAGAAAATATATGTGGTTATCTTATCTTTTTATAATAAAAGTTTCTAATGATTGTTTTTCATTAGCTTATCTTCACACACAAAAAATTCCAAGTCTAGATTTGAATATTTTGCTATATTCTGAATTGACAGAGAACACAGATACAGAAAAGCTTTTATTTGTCATATCAAAAAGATCAAATTCCGAAACTACTAAGAAATAACTTAAAACTTTTAAGCTTCACATTCTGCATATTAAATATGTCTTCATAGATTGGGGATTCTAAGTTAAATTCCACTTAATACTCTTTCTTAATTAAGAAGACAGTGCATTCTTTCTAAATTTGATTCCAAATCAGGTTTATAAAAATCTAAATTTATTTTTTCTCTTTTATTAATTTCTCAGTGTTAGATTTGATAAAAGGTTAAGGAAAAGTACTTATTGTGTAGCATAGATAAGAGGTTAAGAAAAAATACTTATTGTGTAGTATACATTATTCTGAGTGCAAAGTACATTTGCATGCACTAAGTGTTCAACTATTTAATTATAAATGCTAACGTAGTAATTACTTGTTCTAATTATGATACATAATTAGTATAAGTGCTTGTAATTATGTAATTACATGAAACATCCATGTGATAATACAAAAAAAACTCACATCATTATTAAAGGTGAAAATGGAAAATTAACTAGCCAAGTGAGTCAAATCTACAGAAAATATTCACAGCATTCACAGTTTACTTTGTTATTGTCTACTGAGTAGCAATTGTTTTATTTATAATAGATAAATTAATTTTTATGTTGTTTTTAAGAGTTACAAATGAAAGGTAAAAGAAATATCAAATTATCGAATTAAGTAATTTAGCACTTATGTGACTATCTGATCACTTTAATTAGTTCTCTAAAGATAAGAAATTTCCTAATGTCAACAATGCTAACAGAACTTGTTACAAAGTTGATTTCAGAAAGACTAATTTAGGCAAACCATTCTAAAATTAAAATAATTATCTTTGACAAATGTTTCCATTGCTCTAAGTAATTTCTCCATGTTTGAAGTGTTGATTTATTTATTTATCTAGAAGTCTCATTGATAGAGTATTATCATGCTTGCCTTTAGAGATCTTTTATGTGTAATATTTGTGATATTTTAATATCCATGGTAGAAAGTTGGTAAAATCTCCTTTAATTTCTCATTGAAGTAAAATTGTAGAATATTGCACATAGTGTCAATTATGAAATAATAACTAATTTGTATAAAATCCATATTCCTATAAATACATGTTATGTAATTGAATAATTTAATAAATTAATAAACTCATGAATGAACAGAAGTATATCAACAAATCCTTGGGCCATTTGAATTCACTAACTTCTGTGTTAGAGCAAATTCGAAATAATTTCTTAAGGAAAATGTACAGGCTAAAGTAAGATGCCCTTATATTAAGTTGCACTGAGTGTTTTTAGGAGGATATCAACTGCAGTTCCTGGAATTTATGCAATATAACTCCTGCACTTCACATCAAAATGTTGATACAATAAGGCCTTGTCAGAAGAGTGTAACCTTTTGATAAATTATGCTGAGTTTATTGGGATACTTTCTGAGAATTGCATAAAAGATATGTAGTCCCTTGTGCTCTCTCTGTAGTCCATATGTAATGAAATCCTAGGAAAGCAGCATATTTAAACCATATCAGGTTAACCTGTTATAGAATTGCATGTATTGAACTGTACTATTGTTTTATGGTATGATATTAACCTTATTTGATGTTATAAAAATCTTTATATCTAAACCTGGCAATGACAGGGAAAAATTTATAGGGAAAAAAAATCTGTGTTAGTTTTCACAGACGACAATGTGCAAACAGTTCTACAGTTGTACTGGGTTCAAGGGTTTGAAGAACGTGGAAGAAGCAACAGTTGTTGATAGTAAAGTACAGTTGACCCTGGAACAATTGCAGGGCTTGGGTTGCAGATGTCTGCAAAGTTGAAAATCCATGTGTAACTGTTGATTCCACCAACACTTAACTACTGATAGCTTCCTATTGACTAGATGCCCTACTGATACTGTAAGCAGTCTATTAACACGTATTTGGTACGTTATGTATATTATAGACTGTATTCTTAAAGTAAGCTAGAGATCAGGGTGGATGGGAGGCAGGACTAGATTGCAGCTTTGGACAGAGCAGCATGCGGATGTTTGCATTGTGAATTTTAGCTCCAGATGCACTGCAAAAACAAACCACCAATCTTGAGAGGACTCACAGCTCTTCTGAAGGAAAGGGACAGCTCCTGCAGGACCTGGCCAGAACTCAGGGGAGGGCACAAATTCGGCTTGCAGATTTCACAGGCTGGGGAAGAACTAAAGCCCCTCTCTTTCACAGCTGGGAGGTAGAAAGCCTTGGGCAACTTTTCAAGTCCATCTAGCTCTCCACCTAGAAATAGACTGGGGGCTGTTTCGGGGAGCACAGTGGGTGTGAGACCAACCCTTTGCTTCACGTGGGAGCTGGGTGAGGCCTGTGACTGCCGGCTTTCCCCTACTTCCCTGACAACCTGCCTGACTCAGCAGAGGCAGCCATAATCCTAGTTATACAACTCCAGTGTCCTAGGAATATCAACCGTATCCCCCACAGCAACGCCCGCCCATTGAGAGTCTGAGCGAGACACACCTGGCCCCTCCCACACCTTATGGTCCTTTCCTATCTACCCTAGTGGTAGAAGACAAAGGGCTTATGATCTTGGGAGTTCTAGGGCCCACCCACTGCCGATCCCTCCCCACAAAATCCAGCATCCATTTATGCATTTATGATTGAAACTCTTAGCAAAATTGATATAAAAGGGATATAGCTTAATGTAATAAAAGCCCTTTATGACAAAGCCACAGCCAACATAATACTGAATGGGGAAAAGTTGAAAGCATTCCCTGTGAGAATGCGAACAAGACAAGGAGACCCACTCTCACCACTCGTCTTCAACTTAGTACTGGAAGTCCTAGCTAGAGTGCTCAGACAAGAGAAGAAAGAAAGGGCATCCAAATTGGTAAAGAGGAAGTCAAACTGTCCCTGTTTGGTGAGGATATGATCATTTACCTTGAAACCCTAAGGACTCCTCCAGAAAGCTCCTAGAACTGATAAAATAATTCAGCAAAGTTTCTGGATACAAGATTAATGTACACACATCAGTAGCTCATCTATATACCAACAGTGGCCAACCAGAGAATCAAATCCAGAACTCAACTTTTTACAACAGCTACCAAAACAACAGCAACAACAACACTTAGTAATATACCGAACAAAGGAGCAGAAAGTCCTCTACAAGGAAGACTACAAAATGCTGCTGAAAGAATTCATACATGACACAAACAGATGGAAGCACATCCCATGCTCAGTGATTGGTAGAATCAATATTGTGAAAATGACCATACTGCCAAGAGACATCTACAAATTCAACACAGAAGAGCCTACAAAGCCAAAGCAAGACTAAGCAAAAAGAACAAATCTGGAGGCGTCACACTACCATATTTCAAACTATACTATAAGGCCATAGTCACCAGGACAGCATGGTACTGGCATAATATTAGGCACATAAATCAATGGAACAGAATAGATAACCCAGAAATAAGCCCAAATACTTATAGCTAACTGATCTTCGACAAAGCAAACAAAAACATAAAGTGGGAAAAAAAACACCCTTTTCAACAAATGTGCTGCGGGATAATTGGCTAGCCATATGTAGGAGAATGAAACTGGATCCTCATCTCTCACCTTATACAAAAATCAATTCAAGATGGATTAAAGACTTAAATCAAGACCTGAAACTAGAGAAATTCTAGAATATAATATTGGAAAAACCCTTCTAGACATCGGCTTAGGCAAGGATTTCATGACCAAGAACCCAAAGGCAAATGTAATAAAAACAAAGATAAATAGCTGAGACCTTATCAAACTAAAAAGCTTTTGCATGCCAAAAGGAGCAGTCAGTAGAGTAAACAAAGAACCCACAGAGTGGGAGAAAATCTTCACAATCTACACACCTGACAAAGGACTAATAGGCAGAATCTACAATGTCGTGAAACAAATCAGTAAGAAAAAAAAATCCCATCAAAAAGTAGGCTAAGGACATGAATAGGCAATCCTCAGAAGAAGATATACGAATGGCCAACAAACATATGAATAAATGCTCAACATCACTAATGATCAGGGAAAGGAACATTAAAACTATAATGTGATACCAAATTACTCCCGCAAGAATGGCCATAATCAATCAAAAAACAGTAGATGTTGACATGGATCAGGGCACACTTCTACACTGCTGGTGGGAACGCAAACTAGTGCAGCTGCTATGGAAAACAGTGTGCAGGTTCCTTAAAGAACTAAAAGTGGAACTATATCATTTGATCCAGCAATCTCACTACTGAGTTTCTATCCAGAGGTAACGAAGTCATTATTCGAAAAGGATACTTGCACATGCATGTTTATAACAGCACAGTCCACAACTGCAAAATCGTGGAACTAACCCAAATACCCATCAATCAATGAGCAGATAAAGAAATTTACAATGGAATACTACTCATCCATAAAAAGAAATGAATTAACAGCATTTGCAGTGACCTGGATGAGATTGGAGACTATTAATCTAGGTGAGGTAATTCAGGAATGGGACGCCAAATATTGTATGTTCTCACTGATATGTGGGAGCTAAGCTGTGAGAATGCAAATGCATAAGAATGAAACAGTCTCTTTGGGGTTTTGGAGGAAAGAGTGGTAGGGGTTGAGGATAAAAGACTACAAATATGACTCAGTGTATACTGCTCCAGTAATGGGTGCACCAAAATCTCACAAATTACCACTAATAAACTTAGTCATGTAACCAAATACTACCTGTATCCCAATAACTTATGGAAAAAGAAAATCAAAAAATAAAAATTAATAAAAAACAAAAATAATACAAGCTAAAAAAAAGTAAGCTAGATAAAGAAAATGTTACTGAGAAAAATTATAAAGAAGATAAAATATATTTACTACTCAATAAAATATTTTTACTATGCAGTAGGTGGAAGTGGGTCATCATAAAGATCTTCATCTTTCTCATCTTCTGGAGTAGGATAAGGAGGAAAAAGAGGGATTGGTCATGCTGTCTCAGAGGTCGCAGAGGTGAAAGAATATTCTTCTGTAAGGGGACCTGCACAGTTCAAATGCATGTTGTTCAAGGGTCACCTGTATTTTCTAGGTTTGGCAAATACTCGTTGTGAATAGAATGTATTCTGGACATTATAGAAAGGGACGAGGTGAAATATAAATATAAACAAACTGGGATCCTTGCTTATTAGGAACTTGTAATATAAGCAAAGGAACTTGTAATATAATGCACAGTAAACACAGTTACAAGAAATTTCAATGCACATTTAGTGATAGGGCCAACAAATCTTTCTGCTGTCTTTCCTTCTTCATAATTAGAAGGTTTCTATTTCAAGTTCCTCACAAAAATGCTTCATTTTTTATTTTTTCAACCAAATACTGTACTAAATGGCTTCTGCATTGCCTGTTCTATTTCACATTGGTGATTTTGTTTTAATAGTGAGAATCAGAAATGATTCCCAGAAAGTTAGCAAGAATATGTATTGGTATCCATTAATAATTCAGTGTCTTACATTGCTATACTTTGGAGGTTTGTTTCCCGAAACCTCATGTTGAATTTGCAGCCAGTGCTAGTGTTGAAGATCTAATGGGAGATATTTTGGGGTACTTTTGCTAATTTTGTGATTTTAGAAACAAGAGCATGCAGCCATATGATGAAATTCATACTGTACCACAAATCATTTTTTCATTTGCTTCATATTCAAGCATGACCCAATATAGTTAAACATATTGAACTTAGAATAGTAAATACTGGCAATTAATCTGCTTATTCTCATTAAAGAATCTTGGCTTCTCTTATGCAAAATGCACGATTATGTTACTCAGAAAAAAATAAATATCAAATAATCATCAAGTAATCACAAATAATGTGGGCTTACCACAGGCCAGGCAGTTTTAAGCACTTTGCACATCACTACATGACAGAACATGAACAGGTGAACTTGATGTGGCATCTGGACATGACAATAACACCATAGGTTCTATTTACAATTTACATTTTACAGAAGAAAATGAGAATAAAGGAGGTGAAATAACCTATTCTTTCCCTTTCTAGTAATTGGAAGTGGTGGGATTATAACCTGCTACAAGGAATAAAACCTTGGCCTAAGGTCTAGGATGCCTGCACTTAACTACCCAACCACTTGGTCATTTAGCATTAGAAGTTTGCTTTGTATATTTAAATGTTTTTTATCTAAATATTTTAAGTAAAGCAATTTTTTCCTTTTAATTTAGTACTTTTCCTTTTAATATATTTTAGGATTGTACCAGTTTCACCTTTACATATTTTAGATCAAGCCCATCTGCGGTGAGGTATGGTGACTTTCTTTTCTGTGTTTAGGGATTTGATTTTTGCCTTTTTGTAATTAATCATTCAATAATGAGGCAAAAACATACATGTGCATTGTGCTCTGTCAACTAGTTTATCTTTAACCCATAATTCATAATTTGTTCAGTTTGCTGTGGTAAAGACTCATTGAAATCCCGGTAATTATGCATTTATCTTCATGTAATAGCTGCTGCCATCCATTAATTCTTAAGAGGCCAAATTTCAGTTTTACACAGAAGATAAATTCTGTTACTTGTTCGTGAATGCTCATTGCTTATTTTTTAACAGTCTTTTGGTAAATGTTTCTGTTTCTATTCTTTATAGATGCTTTACATTTTTCCTCAGAAGGTAAGTTTAACCATGTGGAATGAGTGCTTTCCTTCAGTTAGATTCTACCAAGTAAAGATACTCTTGCCATTCAGAATACATACATTCTCAAATGGGGAAAACTTCGAATACAACACTAACAAGAGATTCTTACCTCTGTCAACGTTTCTATTTATTTTACAGTTCTGTTATTAGCTTTTCCTTAAGTGCCATGATGAAACGTGTAGGTTAACACAGAAATATCTTATTATGGAAAATGAAAAATTATGCAAAAGGCATCGAATCAAATAATCACCTTCAATATAAGACAGAAAACCCTTTTTTTTAAAAAAATAAAAATAATAATAAAAAAAAAAAAACAGAACAAAACGTATCCAGAGTAATTAGGAACAGAAACCATGTAAAATTTTCTTTCAGTTCTCATGGTCGTGGGAATAGGGTGAATGCCACACTTGCATTGGGATATTTCCCCAGGACTTTCACAGGTCTTTTGACGGCATTCATAGTTAGGCTGTAAAAGGGAATACGATATTTGCTTGTGGTCTTTCTATAGAATTAGGAGAAAATGATGGATTTCTGTTCCTGTCAATCTTTGTTTCTTTGAAAATTATAGAACCTTTTTGTTGGACGCATCTGAACTCAGTCTAACCATGACAGCAGGGTATAAATATATTCAGTATTTCAATGTTCAAAACTATGTATATGTATATACGTACACATTGACTATAGCTTAAACAACAAACATTTATTTCACAGTTCCAGAGACGATGGGAAGCCCAAGATCAAGGCAACCAGCAGATTTACTGACAGGTGAGGGTTGGCTTCCTGGTTTAGAGAAGACCTTTTTCTCACTGTGTGCTCACATAGCGAAGAGGCAAGGGAACTTATTCGGGCCTATTTATGTTTATTTATTTGAGATGACATCTCCCTGTGTTGCCAGGCTGGAGGGTCGTGGCACAATCTCGGCTCACTGCAACCTGCACCTCCCAGGTTCAAGCAGTTTCCCACCTCATGCTCCTGAGTAGCTGGTATTACAGGCGACACCACCGTGCCCAGCTAAGTTTTGTGGTTTTAGTAGAAATGAGGTTTTATCATGTTGGCCAGGCTAGTCTGGAACTCGTGACCTCAGGTAATCCGCCCACCTCAGCCTTCCAAAATGCTGGGATTCCAGGTGTGAACCACCACACCCAGCCCTTAGATCTGTTTTATAAGGACACTAGTCCCACTCATGAGGGCTTCAGCCTCTTAACCTAATTATCTCCCAAAGGAACTGTCTTCAAGTACTGTTGCCTCAGGAGCTGAAAATTTTAACATGTGAATTTGGGGGGGGAATATACACATTCAATTAACAGCAATATCGAATTTTAGTTTGTAACACAGGATCTTTTTTTTCATATTTTAAAGCATTTTGCTTATTTTTGAAACCAATTAACACACAGAATATTATTTATTTCAATCTCTAATAATACAATAGGCATGTTATACCTGTTATACCTACAATTTCTATTTGGGAACATTTCACATTTCTTTTATTTAATTTTGTTTTTCACACTTTTATTTTTTTTTGTTCTCCTGAATACTTGAGTTGAGCACAGTTGCTCATGCCTGTAATCCCGGCACTTTGGAAGGCCAAGGTGAGATGATTACTTAAGCTGTGAGTTCATGCTGCAGTGAGCTATGACTGTGCCACTGAACTCCAGCCTGGAGTTCATGGATGGAACTGGAGATCTTTGTGTTAAGTGAAATAAGCCAGGCACGGAAAACAGACATCACACATTCTCACTTATTTGTGGGACCTAAAAATCAAAACAGTTGAACTCATAGAGAGTGGGATAGTTAGAAGAGATGGGGACGGGTATAGGGGGTTGGCGGGGGGAGGTGGGAATGGTTTTTCTTGAGACTCTGCCTCAAAAAAAAGAAAAGAAAACATAAAAACTTGACATAAAGCAAAGTGTTTACCTGAAGATTGATCACATGTCAATTAAGATAAAATATTTTACTAAGTTCCATTACAAAGAGCAAATAGTTGGTTTCCAATGACCATACAATTAATAATTCTACTTCTGATCATTTTCATTTTAATATGGTTTTTAAAATGTTGGCTTCTGTAATAAAATATTCACTATAAAATTACCTAATTTGGGCAGCATTTATTCTTTACAGATGAAGGGCACAGATTGTCATTCCAATGTTTTTAAAACTAAGTGCTGGATATGTGTGTTGAGAAAAATTCTGAGGCTGCTTAGAAATGTCATTTATAAAAAATGCCATGATAGGAACGATTAACAAAGAGTGAAAAATAAAAGCAGATGCCAGATGATTTTTAACCCTGCAATAAGGTGGATTTCTCTCTTAGAACACTGATGACCTGTATCTTAATTTTTGTTTCTGTTCATGGGATAACCCAATCTAAAAAGGCATGGGCCTTATGTGACACCTTTTGTTCTAAGAATTTTTGAATTTTAAGAGAGTAATGCTCATAATGACCCTGTGATATAAGTACTATTATTCCACATATCTTACAAATGAGGAAACTGAATCAAAGAGTGATAAAAGAACTTGCTGCATGGACATGTTCCACATAGTGTCTCACACCAGCTTTTGCTTTAGGTTGTCCTTCCTCCAAAGGGCATGACAGCACCATTTGCCTTAGCGTGCCAGGCTTCTGATGTACACTGCAGCATAGCTGACCTGCAGCCACGAGCCTTGGTGATGGCCACTCCCACCAGTTTCAATGAAATATGACAGCATGGGGCTTGGATCTAACATCCTGAGCGTCAGTGAAATGGAACAAATGATAAACCCAGAAGTGTGGGGAAGTTAACTCCAGTGAGGATGAATTTTAATCAAAGGGAAATAAAGGAGACATAAAAAAGCCAGGCAGTTAAATTTCTTTTCCTTCTTTTCTCCCATAGACTTCTTCAAGATGCAGTTTGTGTGAAGGAATCTCATTGAGAAGAAGACTCATCTGCTGAGGGACTAATTGCATCCACTCCTGGTTCTTTGTGAACCAGTAAAGGAGGGCACTAACATTATTCTCCTTTGTTCCATTTTCTTTTTATTCTCTTCTCTTTCTCTTTGGTCTCTCCATTCTGGGTGTGAACACCTGAATAAAGCATCCATGCTTTCATTTGTGCAAGTTCTGTTTAATGATAAACTACGATGTTTACCTATGGCCAAACTACCTTACTGAGCCAAGCTTTAAGCCCAGATATTTGATTATATGTCCTCTACTACTCTGTACGAATGCTATTATGAAGTCATCGTATTTGTTACACATATAAAAGCAAACTATTTAAAATAGACTTACAGGCTCATTTTACCAGTCTGAATGTTTTCACTATGCACATGAGAGATCCGGAGGGGACTGCATGATTTTATTCACGGTCCAAGATTTCCTCAGGATGTTAACATTTCCATCATTGTCTTCTGCCATCAGCAACGTGTGAGCTTTCTCCACAGGTGAGCTCCATTTATGGATTCACGATAACAATAACAGATTCAGAACACAAATATACATGGGATGTTCAGAGGCAAAATTAAACTCTCTTATCTTATTAAAATGGAAATATCCATTTCATAGAAGACTGCTTGCCAGTCTTCTGCTAGGTCATTGGCCAGAGAACTGTCTTGCATATTCATGTCTCAGCCAATAACTAGTGAGGAAAAGAGTGATTTCAGCACATTCCAATAAACTCTGGTACTGGGAACCTTTTCTGATAAGTCATGGGTGTGCAGATGAGCACAAATATATAAATAAAACTGAAGTTCTCTTATGAAGACAGTCATCTCAAGCACAGAAGTTACCTCAAGACGAGCAGGAAAAAAAAAACCTAAGTCCCTGCAACTTTGTCAACCACTGAACCAGCCCTACACTGTTCACCAGGAACTGTTATGTGAAAGAATAAACTGCCGAGTGTTTAATCCTTATAGAAATTGTTACTCACGTCCCCAATCAATGCATATAGCTATAAGATAGCATGAGAAATGTGGAGTGCCTATATAGCTATTGTGTTAGTTTACCTGAAAGGTCACAACAATTCTGTAATAAAGCTCTCTAAAACATAATATAGTACTTAGTAATCTTAAATCGTTACCAGAATGGAAATGTTTGAAAATGTGAAATACCTATTATCCTAAATTAATGAGAACTTTTCACTGAGTTGTAGAATTGGGAATTTTCAGTTTTAATAATCATGGAAATGGATATTAAGATTCTCCTTAGAGTAATATAGTTTGAAATACACTGAACCATTTTAATATACATATTTATGACTAATTTAAAGAAAATTCACTATTTTTGTGTTTCTACTGCTGATAACTTATATTTTAGAATAGTTTCTAATGTCATTTTTCAATATGTAAAACTCTCTATATAAAAACCTCATCCTCCAATTATTAAATAAACCAAATATATTACCTCTACTTCTCTTTAATACAATATAGTTTTATACTATAAGACTACCAAAAATAAATCCTCAACATATCTAACAAAAATGTAAACAGCAATTTTGTGTCATTTAAATTTGTTACTGCTTTTTCTTGGTCTTGTGAAAGAAAAATTAGTCAATGAAAAGTTAGTCAATGGGAGATGTAATGAAACAAATTTTGTCCCAAATAAATTCTATATTAAACAATAATATTGAACTCAACCTTTTTAATATTGTGACTAATATAGCTGTACTTAGTAGTAATATTTTTTAGTGAATACACGATTACTGTCAACAGTTTCTCTAAAAATAGCATTTTTCATAGGTATGTAAGGAATAATGTGCCACTGAATATCCACTATTCTGATGTGCAGCTGTGATAGAATGCATGTTATTAATATCAGAATGGATTTTGAAAAAAAGAAATAATTTATATTGGCCTATTACTTGTAATAACTAATGGGAAGTGGGAGTTTCATATATCTCTCATGCCTTCTAAGGGCTAAGACATCTTGGTTAATATTCTTGAAGGTCTAAGATTCACAACACATGCAAATAACATTAATTCTTTAATAGTAAAGAGTAACATGTAGGATTTAAAATAAGAAGTCATTACAAACCTTCAGTGAAAAATCTGTTTATCAAACACAAACAGGCTTTTTATTACCTTTCACTAACAAGAAAATTCTTCTCGTAGATGTTCTTCTCCTATAAAATATTAAACAATGTATGTAGTATATTTCACGAATGGACTTTCTGATAAATATACCTTTAAAATCTGGGTAACATTTTAATGTTTAAAAATGCATCCCTGAGTTACAAGAAGTCAAAGATTTAAACAGAAATGACAAAAGTGAAAAACCTTGTGTGTTAATACAAAGTTAGCTTTTGCTGTGAATATCTATTTCAAAACAATAAATTTGACCTTTATTTTAATGGTTGCACAAGATGAGAGAGAAGAAAAATAAAGCATATTGCCCACTCAGTATAGAAAGCATAATAATGTACATAAAGCTAAGATTCCCAGGTATTGCAGCTCAATGCAACATTGAACAAGAAATAAACTTGCAAAGCAGAAATAAGCAGAAAATAAAACATCCTCTCTTTACTAGAAATTGGGTAAATGAAGAAAAGAGAAGAGCAATCTTGATTGAAAATAAAAGATTCACAAGCCAGCAGTTATGATGAGTCCTGGTATACTTACAATGTTTATATGATTTTAAAACACATGGATAATTTCATTTAAAGTAGTCTTCATTTGACATTGATTTCCTGCAACCAGTACAAGACTATGAAATCCATTTCAGGAAGAAAACAACTTCACATTGACATTAAATAATCATCGCAGATAAAGTTTCAAGATATTTTGGGGCCAATATTCATACAACACTTGATTAAATAAGCAATGATGAGAATGAGCTGGCAGAAAGAAAGGACAGACATTAGAAACAGACATGAAGAGTTCAGATATTAATAAGACATAATATTAGGTGTATTTAAACGACTTTAATAAATATAAGAGAAGATTGAAAACATGATAAATTATTGAGAATATATATTTTAAATTTTATAAAATGTATAGCCTTGTAGAAGAGTCAAATAGATTTTATATATAATGAAAAGATATAACAAGCAAATTAAAGATCTAGTGGATTAAAGAAACAGCATATTAGATGCAAATAAATATCAAATATCAAACTAAAAATACATTTAATTTATAGTTTACTAGGTTTCTGATGTGACATTTAGGACATTATTATAGAAAACAGGACTCTGAGAACTGAAAAGTGAAAATTCTTCAGAATTGAAAAGACTGAATGGATAAGCACCTTAAGTATCTGAATCTCAGGGTGCCCCATTTCCATAATAAACAACCTTTTATTCCCATGTCACAAGGCTCTCTTTGATTTTTTCGTTTTACTGAAAAACATTAAAACAACCTTGCCAAGAATAAATTCATTCTCCTCAGGACCCACAACCAATGCCAGTTATAATTCAAAAAGATAAATAGAGTTAGATTCTAGTATTGTCTCCATGTGAAATACAAAATATCAATCCAGATTATAAAAGGTCTAGGTACCAAAGAGTTGGAAGATTTTGCTATTTCATATAAACCAAAACTCTGAAAATAACTGATGATGTTAGAACACAAAGGGAGGAACATACTTTTATATAAAATCAAATGTATTGATGTGAAAGAAATGATCAGAAATTCTGGATGCCATGTGCCAAGTTGAAAAATTAGGAGTCGTTTTGTTAAAGTAGGCAGTTAGGCAGACATGAGCAGGCAGGAGGGGGCCCCCACAAAGAATGTCAGGTGACCATAGGTGATGGTCAGGCAGATGTTAAACTTTCTAAATATTATTTTTGGTTGTAGCTGGCACCAGGGAAAGACAGTGGCCCCATAGAGAGAAAACACCTGAAGCTGGTGATCAGCATATTCCCAGTAAGATCTCAGGAGCTGGGTGAGTGGCCCCAGCATGCACATTAAGAGCTAAAATGGTGGAGTTCAACCAGTGTATGATCTTCTTCTGGAAACGTGCAACTGGTAAGGAAAAATGCCTCAAGTGAGCACGCACACAACTTCAGTAAACACACTGTGCATGTGGCCCCTTTCAAGGGCTGGCAGGCCACTGGGCATGTGGATAGCCCACCCCAATGGAAAAACCAAGGGAGGAGAAATACAAACCTCAGAACCATGCCAGTGTATGAAATCCCACATCCAAGGCTGACTGGGGCACTTGAATCCCTCAAGTTGCCCGCTTGTTCCTCTTCCAAGTGTACTTTGCTCCTTTTCATTCCTGTTCTAAAACTTTTTAATAAACTCTTAACTCCTGTTCTAAAACTTGACTCTCTTTCCCCCTCTGCCTTAAAACTACTTCAGTTCTTCAGCCACATTTTTTCCTCTGAGGAGCCAAGAATTGAGTTTGCCACAGACCTGCATGGTTTTGCCAAAGGTAACAGTTTCTAATCCAATGTGACTGTCGTTCTAATAAAAAGAGATTCGAATACAGACACATGCAATCTAAAGGATGATCATGTAAGGACACAGCAAGAATGTGCAAGCCCAGTAAAACTTCAGAAGACACTACATTTTCTGATACCTTGATTCTGGACTTGCAGCCTTCAGAACTATGAAAAAATTAGTTTCTGTTGTTTAAGTAATTCAGTCCATGGTATTTTGTGATGATAGCCCTAGTAAACTGATACATATGGGTAGTGGACACTGGCTGGCAGACACTGATTAGCTTCACTTACCTACCAGAGACAAGGGGATTTGTATTGTAATATTCATCAAGGACAGATTACAATCTGGACACCCTGATTGGCTTGTACATTTGATGGCAGCAAAAAATATTCCAGTATTGTTAAACCCCAAATATATCAGATTCCACTAAGGTATCACTTGATATGTATAACTAAATATTATATCTGCATAGAAAAACTTGACCTGAGCCTCAAAGTATAAACATATCCTCATATAATTCTTAAACCTGTGTTCTTGTATCACAGAGCCAGGGCCTCTTAAACAAAGGTTAGGATAGGAACTTTGAGAATAGACTCTGTGTGGTAACATCTTATATTTTCCCCAAAGGAATATGAGCTTATTTACCATAGAGACTGGATTAGGAGAAGGGTTATATACATTTTAACAATCACATAGATAAGTTTAGTCCCTTTCCTCCAGTCATCCCAATGAACACTTAATGGATTAAGAAAAGTATTGCCATGGCTCCACGGTGACAAATATTGGGACTGCAGATAGGAACAATAATGTGAACTTCCTATCACCAAGGCTGACCTTGCTCTTGCCATTACTAAGTGCCTAATTTACAAAAAGTCCAACACCAACTTTCCACAAGTTACAATACACACAGGGGATCAGCAAACCATAGGTAGCAAGTTGAAAACATTATTATATGCTTTCAATCATTGAAAGCCAGTAATTTATGTCATGAAAACAGTATTTTGGGTTTACTTGACTTTCTTAAATCTCCTCCAGTAAAACTATCTGTGGAATTAATGACTATCTTAATCACCGTGAGTCCTATAAAACATTGCTTCTTATCATGTACAAGATTAAAGCCATTGACTGAACCTGGTGAAGTCTTTGATTATTGTATAACTAATTCACCAGAAGAACAGACCCTTTTAAAACCTTTGCTAATATTCAGTCCAAGATGGCAATTTGCAACGTTGGATTGTCATCTTACCAGATATGGAATATGCTTTGAACCAGAAACCAGTTGGTATGGTTTGTCTGCGTCGTCAACCATATCTCATCTTAAATTGTAGTTCCCACAATACCCACATGTTCTTATGATAGTCCGTCTTACAATATCTGATGATTTTATAAGGGGCTTCTCTCTTTGCTCGGCTCTCACTCTTCTCCTTCTTGCTACCATATGGAGGAAGACATGTTTGCTTTCCCTTCTGCCATGATCGTAAGTTTGCTGAGGCTTCCCCAGCCATGCTGAACTCTGACTCAATTAAAGTTCTTTCCTTTGAAATTTATCCAGTTTCAGTCAGCTTTTTATAGCAGTGTGAGAATGAACTAATATACCAATACATTGTGATGTTTTCCTCATAGCGGTAATATACAGGTTTAGTATTGAAGAACATAGAATTGTTAGTGGCATTTTTCACCAGAAGTTTAATGTTTTAACATTTCATTTGAAGATTTATTTGCTTATTGTTTCCATGACTTCTGGTTTTGATGGTTTAGAGAAGGGGGTCTGTTATGTATGGTCTTATAGGCCAAACATAGTCTAGCTGTTTTTGTTTTAATTTTTATTTTTTAAAATTGTATTGGAACACAGCCAAATCTATTTATATCTTGTCTATGGCTGATTTCATGTAATAACAGTAGAATTGAGTAGTTGTAAAAGGGAACATATGGCTTGAAAAATATACAATATTTACTATCTGGCTCTTTACAGAAATAGTTTGCCTACTTCTGATTTAAATTTCATAGCAATCTATGGTGGTAATGCACTGAAAGTGTTCACCAAGGAAGGTAACAATGGCTTCCTTGAAATAAAAGCTATGGTACCATTTTCCAATATGGGGTTCTTGATGCCACTGTTTGAACTGGTAAAATGAGGGTTTCCAGTGTTGAACTAGTTAATTATATAGATTATAATGACAAATATGTTTGCTGCTACACAATGAAGAAAGACAGTATAAATTCCTATGGCAAGACTGGGATAAAATCATCTTTTTCAGGAAGAAAGATTTGGATCACCTCATTCAGTAACACACTTAGATCAACTGAGGTGGTGGATATGAAAAAAGATTATATGGACAGACTAGTGGAGAAGGAAGGCATTTAACACCAATTGTATAGCTTTGTGACAAAATGTAAAGCTAAGTATTAGATTGATAGAGATATTAAACCCTTTCTTCATATTTAAATGTATATAGTTTCCTCACAGTAACATACTTATGTATGTATCTGAAATACTTTCCCTTTTCCTCAGTTGACTTCTGTAACTATGTTATATACTTATTTAGTAGTGTTAAACTTTAAAATTTGCATATGGAATGGTATAAAGACAGAATTAGGATGAGACAAGAAGAAAACGTATATTGCTTAGAAATCCTGACAAACAAATCATCAAGACTTTTACAAGATGTGAGTTATCAAGACCATTTCATTAATGTTATCCTTTGCATTTTATTTTCTCTACCACATAGAATATACATAAATGGTGCTCCATAGAATTAACTGAGAACCCTCTGTTTAAGTCATGTTTAATAAAGTGGCCTAAACATCAGCACATATTTTATTTCCAGTTTTAAAATGATACTTAAAATATGCAAGGGAGAAACAAGTTTTTGTGGTTACTCTGTGTATTATAATTGTTTTGAAGCTGAAGTATGGAAGACAGGTGTAAAACCAGGTTGGATAGCTAAGAGGTGGGCTCTAGTAGACATTTGTTATGCATAGAGTCCCCTGACATCTCTTGAACACCCTTTAATATGGAGGATGACCCTACGCTCATTATAACCCAGTGTTATTCTTTTACAGAACCCTTTGAAGGTAGGACACAGACAAGTAATTTAGATAAAACAATCAGATACAACCAAATGGAATTTTGATTCAGACCAGAGTAATATAAAGAAGCTGGGACCACATGGAATTCAATATTTGACTAAGTGATAGAGACTTTAGTGACTCAAGTTTTGTGCTGAGCTAGTGATAGCAGGTTATAGAGAGTCTTAGGTAAGTTTGGGCAATGTTTTTAAGGACTTTTGGAGAATCTCTGAGTTGCATGTTAAAAATCAAAACAAAAAAACCAAAACTAAACAAATAAAAAACATTCTTTCCCTGAACTAGATAGAGTGGTGTTTGTTTCTGGCATGTAACAGTCCTGGCTTGCATAATACCTTTGCTTTGTAGCATTAGTGATGTGGACAATAGGGAGCTAAACAGCATAGTTAGAGAGTAATCATGACTTTATGCACAATTTCTATTATATTGACCACTTTGTAAATAATTTCTATATATTTGAACAGTTAGAATAAGAAAGTTTTTGATCCACCTTAATAGGAATATATTTTATCTATAAATATCTTATTCACTTGATATTTAATATAAATATCATAAGTTACTGGCATATTATTTGACCTATATTAGAAATGTGCCTTGAGTAATTGAAGCAGAAATTGATAGAAATAAACTTGTCATATTAATCCCATTGGCACAATTTACCTCAAACCACATGCTCAATTTATTTTACATTATGACAATTTGTCTTCTTTTAGTTACATTTTCCTATTTGCAATTTTTAATGGGAAGATACTTGGTAAAGGATTAACAGTCATCTTGAATATAGTGTTTCATTTACATTTTGTTGTATGTGCCTAAATCTAGACTCCCAATGTTCTCTATTACAAGTGGATTGCTGTTTTTTAATCTAGTTCGTAGAAGATATTTCTAAAATTGAAAACATGGATACATAATATTGTGGCAGTTTTCCAAATTAATGGTCTAATTAACACACCACACCATATGTGACAGTCTACCAATACAAGCATCAATAAAATAGCATCTGTTTTTTCTTGTATGTGTGTGAGTGTGTGTGTGTATGCATGTACATGTGTGTCTCCGCATGTACATTTTTGTTGGGGAGAGAGAATGTTCAGGAAGATATAATAGTGATATTAAACCCTTTCTTCATATTTAAATTTTTATGATATGTATAATACTGTATAATAAAAAGACAATAATATGAAAAGCTTCCCCGTATCTTTGGAAACTTTATTTTTTTTATTGTTTAGAGATGAGATCTTGCTCTCTTGACCAGGCTGTAGTGCAGTGGTGTGATCATTGCTCACTGCAGCCTCCGGCTCCTGGGCTCAAGCCATTCCCTCTCCTTAGCTTCCCAGGTAGATGAGGTTACAGGCACATGCTATCACACCTAGTGAAAATTTTATTTTATTTTTTGTAGAGACAAAGTCTTGTTATGCTGCCCAGGCTGACCTCCAACTCCTGGCCTCAAGCAATCTGCCTGCCTTGATCTCCAAAAATTCTGGGTTTATAGGCATGAGCCACCATGCCTGGCCAAAATGGTTAATATAATTTTAGCCTTCTCTAAACTCTTACTATTGAGAGCAATACAGCCAATGTAAATTAGCATATCTTTTTATTTCATGCAACTATAATGCAATTAACAGGTTTTTATAATTAAATGTTTTAATAATAAGATATTAAGCCAAATATATAATCTAATTAGCCTTCAGAGTAGAAAAAACTCTTAATTTTTAAAAATTGTTTTAATATTTTTAGAATTATGGGAATACAATTATGCTCAACATTTAAAAATGTATCAGTTTAACTTCTTATACATTTTAATTAAATGACTCTTTTTAAAATAAAATCAGGACTTGAAACCAGCAGCCTCAAACCCTTTAGGAACAAAGCAGTTTTCAAATATATAATTATGAGAAGTTGAAGTTTCCTTTCAATAGATATGGGCAGTTTGATTAATAAAACTTATTTATTCTACTACCTATTATGCATATTCTGTAGTTACTCAACAAGCAGAATCTTATGGAAAACAGAAATTCATTGTAAGTACAAGGACCATAAAACTGTAATGAAAAATAAATTGTGACTATCCACTGCTATGCAAATGGAAATGGGAAAATAAAGTTGAGATGCTGAAAGATGACATAAAAGCCCTTAAAATCTGCTGCTCAGCTTGATGATAAAACAATATTTAAAAAGGTGAGACAGGCGAAGTGCTGTTTCCTAAACATATATCTCCTCATCAATATCTCAAACTGTATGTCTGCAGTTTCCAGAAAAAAAGAAAAAAAAAAAGAAAAAACAAATAATTGGCAGGAAGTAGAAAGCAATAAGAGTTCACACAATGCCCTTTCTATGGCATTGTGCAAGCCCAAAGTTTCACTCATATTATTTTTAAGGTAACAAAATTAGTTGGGTCATTGATATATTGCTTGTTTGTCCAAGAGAAAAGAAAAATGAGAGATAATCGTGTTGTTTTATTTTTCTCTGTAACACAGATATATGTATTTTATATTGTAGAGCTTATTACCCATCTTGTATAAGATTACAAATAATAAATAATAATAATATAAGGCTTTGGGGGCTTAAATCTGTATTCCAGAAAAAAACAGTAAACTTACAAAGTATGTAATATTTAAAAATAAAATAGAAGCATGTTCACATAACTTCATAAAACTCAATGGTCGAGAAATCGTTTTAGTTAATTTGTGCAGCTATAAAAAAATAGGTAAGACTGGATAATTTCTAAATAATAAAAATTTGCTTCTTTCTGTTCTGGAGCCTGGGAAGTCCAAGATGAATGTGGCAGAGGATTCTGTGCTTGGTAAAGGCTGTTCTCTCTGTTTAAAGATGGTGCCTTGAGGCTGTATACTCCAGAGGGAAAAAAATGCTGTGTTCTCACATGTCAAAGGGACAAAAGGGGCAAACTTAAACCCTCAAGCTCTTTTAAGAGACACTCATTCATTCATGAGGGCAGAGGCCTCATGGCCTTATCATCTTCTAAAGACGTCATCTCTTAATACTGTTCACTGGGTATTAAATTTCAACATGGATTTTGGAGGGAAAAACAAGCATTCTAACCACAGCAGATACAGAAGAGGACAATTGAATATTCTGACCTTTGTCACATATCTAATACAGTTTTTCTATGTAATTTTAATATTTCTTTCTCGAATCTGCATAAAGTATTTTCATCATTCTAGAATACCTATTGCTCCAAAACAGCTCTTTAAACACGTTTTGTAGCTTTTCAGTTACAGATTTTCTATTCTAAAATTATTTGAGAAGGAAAGAAACTGAAGAAATAAAAAACTTAGTAAAGTGAAATTGAAAATGATATTTTAAAAGACGGGGTTGTTAAGCTTACATAAAGGTTCCCAGAAGCAGAGGTCTGGAAGTCAGTATGGAAGTCAGAGATATCCTACTAGGAATTTATCCCTATTAAAAATTTCTGCCTTTGGTGGAAAAGGGTAGTAGCTTAGTCTTGCAGCATCAACATTTTTGAAGACTCGCTAGGATGTGTTTAGTTAGGAAGGAAGTTGTGGACATCAGCAATGAGTTTCAACCAGCAATCAGCTGAAATCTATCATAGTTTTTCTGAGGTGTGTTAGATAGGTTGTTCATAGCCTCCTTTAATGGGGAAATAATTTGCCAAATAGATGGAGAGGAAAAACCTCCCCATA
>PVKP010034982.1:0-23713 GCA_004027715.1 Plecturocebus donacophilus | reverse complement strand
CTAGACTTAACAAATATTTACAGAACTCTCCTCCCACAAATCCACAACACATACATTTTTCTCAGTATCACATTATACCTATTTTAAAAGTGACCACATAATTGGAAGTAAATCACTCCCCAGCAATTGCATAGCATTTCACAGGTTTAAATAAAATGTTGGTTGGCTCCTTATTTGTTATTTTCATCCCCTATTCCTTCCTGTGTCCATTGTTAAACACAATTATTGGCTTAAAAGAGGTTTTTAATATCCATTTTTAGACTGTATTCTAGCCTGGGCAATAAAACAAGAATCCCGTTCTCTCTCCCTCTTTCTCTTCCTCTTTCTTTCTCTCTTTCATTTTTTTTCTTTCTTTTGCTGTTTCTTTCTTTCTTTCTCCTTTTCTCTCTTTATCTAAAAAAAAAAAAAGCAATAATAAAAAGTAACTCCTCTCACCTGATTGCTAAGAAATCCAAAAAATACCACATGTATTTGCTGTGTATTTCCTAAACGTAAAGGAGCAAAGTAAAGTGGCAATTTCAGATTAGCTTCCAAACAGCAATGAAAAATAAAACTTTAAAATAATGTTTATATTTACTAAATAAGTCAGTTTCTTTTTTAGTTGCATTTTAAACCTAGGTTTACTTGGGCTGGCCACTCTGTTATCAAATCAAGTGCATACCCATCCAGAAAGAATAGAGTTAATGTACCATATTAGATTAAACTATTATTAAGAAATAAATCAAAAATCAAAGTTAACAGTTACTACTGCACTTTATTTTCCTATGCCTTTCTAAATTTATGTACACATATACATTTACATGGTTAATAGCATAAACCATTATAACATTTTATGATTATATTTTTTTACTTAGAATTTAGTAAGATTAGGCTGGACGCGATGGCTCATGCCTGTAATCCCAGCACTTTGGGAGGCCAAGGCAGGCGGATCATCTGATGTTGGGAGTGGAAGACCAGCCTGACCAATATGCAGAAACCCCATCTCTACTAAAAATACAAAACTAGCCAGGCATGGGGGTGCACACCTGTGATCCCAGATACTTGGGAAGCTGAGGTAGGAGAATTGCTTGAACTTGGGAAGCAGAGGTTGCAGTGAGCCGAGATTACGCCACTGCATTCCAGCCTGGGCAACAAGAGCAAAACTGCATCTCAAAAAAAAAAAAAAAAAGAATTTAAAGGTTTCTATCATACTTTCATTTTCAAAAGGAAACAAGTTTATAACATTTTTCAGAATTTATTTAAAAATATATGCAACTTAAACATATGTATTGACTGTTTTTATAGTATGACTAGGTTGAAATGAACATTTAATAATTTAGAATTTAGTAGTTTCCAGCTTATTTTTTTATTATGCTAGAGATAAAAAATTCCAAAATATATCACCATGGATACAGAAAGTAAAACGTTAGTAAATGCAGACCTAAAATAATGTTTTCTTGAGAATCATTTTCAGTGATTACATGATAGCATATTATGTAAACTAGAGTGAGAGTCTTTTCTCTCAATAAAAACTTAAATATTTGTTAAATGAATAAATTATCTTAATGCATGGATGGGTCTGTTTTATACCATCACAACACCTCACACAGTAAAAGTCAATCTTTTACTGCAAAAGACTGGACTTGGTTATGTTTAATGGTGCTAAATAGTGAACTTGCTAATCTTTTATAATGGCTTACAGAAATGTTTGCAGATGTAAAATTATTTTTTCTGTGTTTGTCATCCATATATTCCTAAATATATGGATACTGGAGTAGCAAACATCCTACTCAAAACTGAGCCATACTAAAGGACCTTTTAGAAAAAAAAAATAAAATAACTTGATTGTTCCCTCCCCTTTTTCATCACGTCTCCACCTTTGAGCTGTTCTTTCTTCCTGTATTATTTTCAGGAATAAAACCTGTCACATATCCAGAAAGGGTAGCTGTTAAACAAGTTGTGGCAGGTTAACATTTGGGGTTAATTGACATGGGAACACTATGGAATTATTGGCCCTATGAGGAACTTTAATAAGGAAATGACTCTGAACTCTGCACTAATCCATTTGTTTCACTACAGTCTTATAAGGAAGGACTAGACTTTCCATTAGACTGTCAGTTAAAATTACCAGAAACATTTTTTATGATATCTATGCCATCTCTAATTCTTCTTAGGCTCAACTAACTTTAAAGTAGGACAAAAGCAGAGTGAGAAAGCAGGAGCACTATTAGGACCCAAGGGGAAAAATGCATAAATCTGAGACAGCTGAAGATGATTATTGTAATTAGTATTTACTGTGAATTTTATTTAGATTAAAAAACATTTTATTTGTTATTTCAGTACTATCACATGGAGTGGTTAATTTCCAGTTACTTACAATGAAATAAATATATGGAGAATCATGGTCACACAGCTAGACATATTTTTTTCAAAAAATTATTTATCTTCTTTATACAGTGTCTGTGTTCCTTAATGAATGCGGTAAAATTGAATGTTTGTAAATGGACTCATACTTTGCCACTGGCAGATATTAAAATCTAATAAATACCTAACTTCCAGCTACTATTCAGTTGACAGCACTAATTGAATTATTTTCTTTAATTTTTGACTCTGAAAATTTTATTACTCTCAACTTTATGATAAGTACCCAGTGATATTTGAGCAAATACCTCATTCTGGGGCTTCTTATAAAGAATTTTTTTTAATAAAGCATCAAGTGACTATTAAATTCCTGAATTAATCATGTTATTTTGGAATTATATATATAGGGTTCTCTTTTGGAATATGATGTACTTGTAACTGAGCATAGATGCTTAATAAAAATTCTTCCTTACGATTAGCCAAGTATTTCTTGAAAAATACAAAGAAGCTTTAGTGAAGTAAATACAAAAGATTGGCAACTGTTAGGAACTTGTAAAGCAATTTATTAGAATACGTAAAAGCTATATTAGCAACAAGGGTGCACTCCTGACACTTAATCAAATACTGAAGACTATGATTAGCTATAATTTTGTCTTCTGGCATTAAATTCAATGTGCTGTATACATTCAGTGTGCTATTATAATTTAAACTAGTGAAATGTAGAAATGTACTCTGGGGCTTGTGCTAACCATGTATTAATAATTTGCATTAACCATGTGGTATAATTAAAAACCTTCACTCAGCAGCAAATGTTAACATCTATATTACTTTAGGTTATTAGAAGCCACCAAAATAGACATTCATTAGTTTACCCATTTACTCAAAATATATGTTAATTTTCTATTGCTGCTGTAACAAATTATCACAAATTTAGTGGCTTAAAGAATACACATTTGTTATCATACAGATCTGTAGTTCAATGGTTGGAAATAGGTCTGAAGAACTAAAATCTATGTATCAGCAGAGCCATTTATTTTCTGAAGGCTCTAAAAGAGAATCACTTTCCTTGCTTTATTTAGCTTAGAACCTATTTGCGTTCCTTATTTCATGACCCCTTCCTCTAACTTCAAAGCACATCTCTACAATTCTGCTTCTGTTTTCACATCTCTTTTCTAACTCAGACCCTCCAGTCTTCTCCCTCTATTACTGATCATGTACCACTTACCACAGCTTAAGCTAAATGCTGTGTATAATGATAAGGGGGACTTAACTCATGCCAATGGAGCTTAATTTTGGTTGGACGGCCAGAATAAAAAGTGTAGAGTGAGCACATTTGTCCACTGCACTTAGATGTTCTTTCCTATGACTTATCAAAACTTCATGAACCATCCTCAAGAGTTGTAATGAAGATATTTTAAACTAGCAAATTTATCTTTGCAAATTTTGTTTAAAATGTTCTCAGCAAACTGACACAAGGACACAAAATCAAACACCGCATGTTCTCACTCATAGGTGGGTGTGGAACAATGAGAACACATGGACACAGGGAGGGGAGCACTACACACTGGGGTCTGTTGGGGGGAAATAGGGGAGGGACAGCGGGAGGTGGGGAGTTGGGGAGAGATAGCATGGGGAGAAATGCCAGATATAGGTGAAGGGGAGGAAGGCAGCAAATCACAGTGCCCCATGTGTACCTATGCAACAATCTTGCATGTTCTTCACATGTACCCCAAAACCTAAAATGCAATTAAAAAAAAGTTTCTTTTGAGTGACTCATTTGTTTTTCAGTAAGTCTGCATTATTTCCAATTTCTTCCCTTTTATTTATTTCTAAGAAGGTTACCAGGTAGAGAATGGAGCTTCATGACTTCCCAAGAGTAGAAGAGAGAGCTTTGAAATCAACTGGTACCCACTGCCTTCTTGCTAGTCTCTACTGAGCCAATCTGGTCTAGTTCCTAGGTCCGTTGCATTGATTTCTTATCATGTGTGGCTGATGAATGCATCCTTGGTTTACTAGGAAACTTTCAAAGCTTAATGGCTTTTAGTGGATGACTAAACTAACAAATTTTTGGAATTTTTAGATGTGACATAGCCTACAGACTCATGTGGTGCCTTGAAAAGCCCTTATCTGACACCAGCTAGTCTTCGATTACCTTTCAGCTACTTCCACTGGGGTTTAGCATTTCTGTCTGGAGTGTCTCCAAAAGGCATAATGATATTTTGAATTATCTCTGGGATGTGGGGCAAATTATGGATCCCTTTAAGACATTTAAGAGTTGAAAGAGTCTCTCTGTCTCTCTTTTATGCACTTTTACCTTTTATTTCACCTCTCTTTTCATCTAACCCAATGATGCCATCATTAATCTTCTACCATCTAGCTTAGTAGTCAAAGTTCTACTGAGAAAATTAGATAAACATTTCTTTAGATGTTGTCTCTTTTTCTCAATCTAGTGAAAAATTTTTTCTTCCCCAGGCTGATTTCTCCTAGAGAGGAGAATTCTAACATTTCTCACATCTCCCTTGCTCTATTCTCTTTCTTCTTCCAACACTGGGTAAGATAAAATCTTCTTTTGGCTTATAACAAAACCTGTTGTCAATATCCCTTGGGGCTAGCTCTTGATATGCTGGCAGGAATGAAAGAATTTAGAAACTTTTCATTTGATTATTTTAATAGAGATTTTATATAATGAATTCAATAATAAATCATCTTTGAGACTGAAAGTTAAAAAATGAAACCCTAGCATCAGTCTTCTCTCTAATTCCTATCCATTGATTTGATGAGTGGGAAGTTACAGGACAAAAAGATTTACATGGCTTGAAAGTATTTTGGAACCATCACAGATTATCCTCGACTATTATATTGTATTATATATATATAGTCATGAGTTAAGGGTATGATAGAAGGGATTACAAGGGATTACAAAAGGCAAAAGGTTACTGATTTTATGTTGGGCAACCAAATAATACGTTTCTGGAAAGTGGGAATGGAGCTAAGATTATAAGGAACGATGGAAGCTGCTATTTGAGCATGAGGGAAAATGTATTCTTTTTTTTAAAAAAGCATGTATAAATTCTGAGGTGAGGAAGAGTATTTTGTGTTCAAAGAAACAAAATGAAGACTAGCATGACAAAAGTTATTCTGAGTGGTAGGATGTTTAACTCGAGGTGAAGTTGGACAGAATGGTAGAAATTAAAAAGAGGTACCTTATCAATCATAGGAATTTGGATTAGATTTCAAATATAAAATAAAGCCATTTGAGAGTTTTAGGCTGGGTTAGTATATGATCCTCTCTGTATTTCAACAAAGTTGTATTTTTAATGATATGGCATAGTGTTGCCCAATAAAAACTGTATCATAAGCCACTAATGTAACCATAATGTAAACCATATACAATTTAAAAATTTCAAGAGGCTCTATTAAAAAAGTAAAACTGGCTGGGCACAGTGGCTCATGCGGGTAATCCCAGCACTTTGGGAGGCTGAGGCGGGCAGATCACCTGAGGTCAGGAGTTCGAGACCAGCCTGGACAACATGGCGAAACTCCATCTCTACTAAAGATACAAAAATTAGCCAGGCATGGTGGTGGGTGCCTGTAATCCCAACTACTCAGGAGGCTGAGGCAGGAGAATCGCTTGAGCCTGGGAGGTGGAGGTTGCAGCAAGCTGAGATAGTACCACTATAATCCAGTCTGGGTGAAAAGAGCGAGACTCCACCTCAAAAAAAAAAAAAAAAAAAGTAAAACTAATTAGATGAAATTAATTAATGTACTTTTAAAATGAAACATATTCAAAATATGATTCCAATGTGTAATTAAAGTTTTCAATTAAACATTGTATATATTATCTTTGTGTTAAGTCTTCAAAACTATGAGTGATTTTATGCAGATAAGTTATGTTTAAAATATTTCTTAGCCATCTGTGGCTATTGTTTATTGTATTTAGAAGTGCAGATGTAGAAAGTAGATTGGGCAAAAGTGAACATGAGTTCAGAGAAACTAAACTCATGAGTTAAGGAGAACTCATAGAAAGAATCCTAATATTTTAGTTTCAGTAACTGAAATGTAACTGATTATATCATTTACTAAGACAGGCTAGGTTCAGTTCTGTAGAAAGACTCTATGTGAAAGAGAATATATTAATCTACTCTTGGGGGATATGTGAATGGAAGGAATTAAGAATAATCCTAAAATATCTGGGTTTTTGCTATATTTTCCTCTTTTTTTATTTCACAAATCACCCAGAAGCAACATGAAAATGAGAAATTAAATTATAAAATCCATCTTTGACAATGCTCAAAAATAACTGGTATCCCCAATTAAATTCAGTAAATATAAAACAAGGGTGTGGAACAAATAGAAACAGGAGACCTAGAGTTTCAGACATGCCTAGGATTGCTCAGGAAACCAATACTAGTGTTGTCATCTAGAACTATGCAGCTTAATATTGTATAATCATATTTAATAGACTTGTTTATATGCCTCATTACGAATTTTGAAAACATAACTCCAAGTTAATAGCACACACTGAAGTGTACAATTGATGACTTTTTTTGTTATATTTGGAAAAGGGTATGTAGACAGTATTAGGAAATATACTGGTCCCAGTTTGGTTTCATTAAGAAGCAATAGAAGCAAAGATAAATAAGAGATGCCACATTTACAGTAAGCTGCCTGCTGGTAATGTGAACATGAGTGTTATGAGCAATGGTGTTTATTCTGATCAGCTGGATAGAAATCATAAATACAATCTTGTTTCTTAAAGGCACTTCTGTTAGCTTTCAACATATCCTTGGTTATTTCTTCCACCAGAACACGTGGTAAAATCAAACAAAAAATCTTTTATAAAAATCAAACAAAAATCTTTGATCTAGAAAGAACTTCCTCATTCAAAAATGAGTAGTCAGAATAAAGATAGAGCGAAATAAATGAGAAAATTAAAAACGCATACAAATAAGTCATTAGTAAAACTTTTCTAAAATAATGGACAATTTTAACTAAATACTTATATCTTTACTAAATCCCAAAATTTAACCATCCAAGACCTCAGAGCAGAGATACAAGAGTTTAAGGCATTACAAAAGGATAAGAGAAATGAAGCAAAACATGAGCAGAGTTTAGAGGAGAAACAGGAGAGAGTTGCTAACTTATCATATTAACAGAAATCAAATACGTACACCTACTGTGTACTCTCAAAAATTAAAATTTTTTAAATTAAAATAAGAAAATACTGTTAAAAACAACACAAAATAGAAATCAAACTGGAATCAGCCTCACAGAATAAAATAAAATAAAACAGAATAAGATGGAAAATAGTAGTGACAAGGATATCAGGCTTGAGAAAAACAAGCAAGTGAAATGGAAATGAAAGAAATAAAATGAACTGAAAAGAAAATTATGAACATTTAAGACAAAATATAATTGATATATGCAATTGGTGGGTGTTTGTATATTGTTTATTTGTTTGAGACAGGGTCTCCCTCTGTTGCCCAGGCTGGAGTACTAGTGGTAGAATTTCAGCTCACTGCAACCTCTGCTCCTGGTCTCAACCAATGCTCCCACCTCTGCCTCCCAAATAGCTGGGAGCACAGGGGCCCACCACTACACCTGGCTAATTTTTTTTATTTCTTGTAGAGATGGAGTTTTGCCATGTTGCCCAGGCTGGTCTCCAACTCCTTAGCTCAGGCAATCCACCTGCCTCTGCCTTCCACGGTGCTGGGATTACAGGCATGAGCCACTATGCCCATTGTAATTGGTTTTTTTGAAGAAGAGATTTTTAAAAAAATGAATGAAAAAATTATATTTTTAAATTGCAGAAATAAGAGACTTTATATAATGAACAGGTACAACAAGTTGCAGGCAAAATTGACGCTGAATATTTAACAATGAGACATCTATTACTAAAATTACCAGATTTTAAATATATAGCATGAATCTTTGTTAGTCAAGCAGAAAAATGTTTACAAATGAGCATAAAGATGTTTCTCCTCATAGTTCTCTATCACAATGTTTGTTCATAGAAAAATTTAAGCAGTGCTCATAAAGTCTTGAGGGAAAATCTTATATTTAACTGAAAAGTTGTTCATAAGTAAAGGCATACAACATATGTTTTGCCCTGATCATGCAAAAACTCCTAGACTTTAGTTTTTCTGATCAGTTCTTGAAATAAACAACTGGAGTATAAATGTCATCTCATAAAGCATTAAACAGAGAACCTATATTCAAAGTACTGACAATGAACATGGTATTTACAACTGTAGAACTGAAATATAACTAAATGTAGGGATTGAGATTTCAAAGAAACATATACATATTTCAAATATTGATAATGTAGGAATGTTATAAGTAACAAAAGTTGCAAAAAGAAATGCTAGAAAAGTTGAGAGAAGGTAAAGAACACTGATTTTCTCATCTTTTACTGCCAGTGGTAGATTTTTTAAAATGTCATAAGGAAAACAATGGGGATATAAAGATAGTTAAAAATTAAGGAAAAACTAAGAAAATAATAGACTTAGATTGTATAGGTCTTTGAGATAAACTCTACCGATTCTTTTTCTTTTTGAGGTGGAGTTTTGCTCTTGTCGCCCAGACTGGAGTGCAGTGGCACTATCTCAGCTCACTGCAGCCTTCGCCTTCCAGGTTCAAGCCATTCTCCTGCCTCTGGCTCCTGAGTAGCTGAGATTACAGGTGCCTGCCACCATGCCTGGCTAAGTTTTGTATTTTTAGTATAGATGGGGTTTTGCCATGTTGGGCAGGCTGGCCTCAAACTCCTGACCTCAGGTGATCCGCTTGCCTTGGCCTCCCAAAGTGCTGGGATTACAGGTCTGAGCCACCGCTCCCACCCAACTCTACCAAATTCTTTTTTTTTTTTTTTTTTTTTTTTTTTGAGAGGGAGTCTTGCTTTGTTGCCCACTGGAGGCTGCAGTGGCATGATCTTGGCTCACTGCAGCCTCCAGCCTCCGCCTCCCAAGTTTAAGCAATTCTCTGCCTCACCCTCCCAAGTAGCTGGAATTACAGGCACGTCCCAACACGCCCAGCTAATTTTTTGTATTGTTAGTAGAGACGGGTTATACCATCTTAGCCAGGCTGATTTCATGATTCACCAGCTTAGGCCTCCCAAAGTGCTGGAATTACAGGCATGAGCCACTGCGCCCAGCCCCAAATTGTTAAAGAGAAAAATTCCATTGCTACTTAACATTGTTCCGGGGCAAAAATAAAAAGGGAGACAGATTTCAATTTTATCTTATCAAGTAAGCAGAAAACTGATAACTCAATTTAAAAAAAAGAACAAAATACAAAAATTATATGCCAATCTCACTTATAAACAGGATTTGCATTTTCATTTCTAATGTTAAATAAACAATTAGCTAACCAAGTCAAGTGACATATTAAAATAACCCTAGTGGAGCTTGTTCAAGCAATGTTAAAATGGTTCAACATCAGTGAAGTTTTTAATATAATTCACTCCGTTAATAAACCAAAAAAGAAAAATCAGGAGCAATTCCAGATATAATGAAAAGGTACTCAAGGATATTAAACATTCATTCTTAATAAAAATATAAATATAATACAATGTATGAATATTTCATTAATATTAATATAGATAAATATATATTTTTTATAGTCTGCATAATGCACAATGGAGGAAATGCTAGAAAAAACTGCATTCAAATTATGAATAAGATAAAGATGTCCACTATCACCATTATTATTTAGAACAAATATAGAAGTTCTAGCCAACACAATTGTACAAGAAAAATAACATTAGAAAATTTAGTAAAAAATAACATTATTTTCATATCTATTACATTATATTGCATATGTATTATTTGTGTGTATATATTTATATATATTGACCAAAACTATTAATAAAAAAATGACAATTCAAATGTTCAGAAATGTCACAAGGTATTTTCAAGATGTTCTGTAAAATGTATTCATATAAGGTCTACTGTTACATACAGACTTGTTTACATACCGGCTTGTTTGATCATGGAAAGGACAAAAGAAGATAACTGAAATGTGAGGAAATAATAAAATAGAAAAAATTGTCATATAATTTAAAACATGCTGTTTGGTTCCCAGAGTGAAAAAAGAAAGATAAAATATAACAATGTTACATAGACAATTGATTTTACGTAGTGGAATATTGATTATAAATTTAAAGATCTTAGTTTAAGACAACATTTTTATAGATGTTATTCGATTTACCATGTTCTCCTGCCTTAAATAAATGAAAAGATATTAATATTCATCTGTATTGGAATATGATTATCTGTAACTCACTGAGTTTTTAATAGATGTTCCTTCAATTATAATGTATAAAATGTATGAGAAGCATAATTGACTCAAATATTCAGAAAATCATGTCCATATTATTTTATGTAAACTTTTGATCTCAGATTCTAAGATAAGTGCTTAGTAAATGTGAAGAAAATAATTCATTTATTGGAAAGAGCACTGGAATGTAGATTCTCATTTTACTTGTGCCAATGCTAATTACTTAGTGATATTTAGTATCTTGATTTCTAATATTAAGTATATGTTAAAGGATAAACGGAACAATATGACATATGCTTCAGTTATCTAATTCTGTGCAACAAACCACCCCAATATTTAGAAGCTTTAGATACAATCATCTATTTTGCGACAAAACAGAGCTTGGGCAGAGTCTGAAAGGAAGGGCTTTTCTCTGATTCATGCAGCTTCCCTTCAGCTGGGGTGAACTGGGCTAGAAGACACACTTATAAGACGGATTGTTCAAATGCCTAGCAAAGTTGTTCAAGCTGTTGTCTGGGTGCTCATCTGGGGATGTGATTTGGGTAGGTTCAATTTCTCTCCATCAGGGCTTTTGTTTTATTTTGTTTTGGTTTTTTAGAGACGGGGTTTCACCATGTTGGCCAGGCTGGTCTCAAACTCCTGACCTCAAGCAATCCACCCGCATTGGCCTCTCAAAGTGCTGGGATTACAGGCGTGAGCCACTGCACCCGGCCTCCATCAGGGCTTTTTGATGAAGACACTTGTTTCTTCACAGCATGGTGGCTTTCTATAGTGTCTTCCAACAGACCAAAGAAGAAGCTGCAATTATTTTTTTTTCACATAGTCTGAGAATTCATTGTGTCACTTCCACCACATTCTATTGATCAAACCAGATACTGAGGCCAGCTCAGATTCCAGGGAAGGGGAATTAGATTTCACCTCTAAATAAGAAGTAAAATAAGAATTTTTAGCAATCTTTGACCTACAATTATATAAATGCAAGTAACAATAATTCTTTGAAGAATGTAGTCTATATTTTTGTGCATAAAGTGAACTTCAGGCAATCATTAGAAAGGTAGAGTGATTATTTTTACTGAAAATCAATGCTAATATAAACATCTCTACTCAGTCATCAAAAATTATAATTGTAAGGAATTGGCTAATACTTGATATTAACCTTAGGGATTATGTTATTCACATCAAAACATCAGAAATTTAAATGGTAAGATTTATAGAACAAAAGAAAAAAGAGGCACATTTGTGATGTTGGGATTTTGTCTTCTTTCTAATAGCCTTGAAAATTAAACTTTTCACACCTCAGGTGGGAGTTTTCCAGTGAATGAATATTCATGTAATAGTCCACAGCCTCTCAGACAAATGTGGCAGTTTTCTGACTTCAAATGGTAGAATAATAATGATAAAATAGAAAATAATGGTATAAAATATAATCACATTCTTATGATTAGAAGATGAAAATTAGAATTTTATCATTATAGCAGTAATTATCAACAAACATATCCTAGAATTGTTCTCTGCCTGATAAAGTTTTTTGTATAACATATACCTAATAAGGAAAACACAAACTAGTAGCTTTTCTAAATACTCTGTAATTTTTTTATCATAAAGTATTAAATATCTGACCATATTTCATAAGCATCTCAAATATCTGTGTAACTTATTTCTGTATATCATAGTACTGTGGTACAAACATAGTATATAGATCAATGAGCCAATGCCTCATGTTTGGTCTAGGTCTATAAATTTAAATAAAGAATAAATTTTCATCAAAAATTAAAATATAAAATTGCTACTGGCCATTAAAAAAAATCATACTTTCAATGTCCTCTTTCTCATGATGTGTCCCTGCTTTACCTTTGATAAACCACATACCTAAATCTTTTTTATTTTCCAAAATCCTAAAATGCTGATTTATGATACTGCCGATTTATGATTTTCAACCTCAACCAGTGCTTTGATTTATATCTTAAAGCCTTATTCAACTCCCTTTCTTTACTATACACACAGTTATTTCAGAATAACTGCCACTGTCCTCAATACTCTAACCCCACCCCATTTACTTTCAGCAGACAACAGATCTTTAAACGAGAAAAATAATTCACCAGTCCACTTCTCTTCCCATTCTTGTCTATAGTTTATAATGTAGTCACTGGACAACTGGGAGTTCACTGAGATGTTTTCAGAAATCTATGAGGTCAAAATTATTTTCATAATATTGAAGTATCCTGGTCTTTTTACTATGGCTATTTGCAGTGATGGCAGAAAAGCAATCATGGGTAAAATCCATGGTGCCTTAGTACAAATCATGGCAGTGTCACCAAAGTTCAATACTCGTTATTGAACCCTCACTGCCTTGTACTTGCAGTAAAAGAAAATAAAATGCCAGTTTAACTTAAGAATATCTTTGCTGCTATAACAAAATACCACAGATTGGGTTATTTACAAATGATAGAAGTTTATTTCTCACAGTTCTGGACATGGGAAGTTCCAAACAAAAACACCAGTGAATTCAGTAGATACTGATTTCAGTATCTACCGAATTCACTGCTTTCTGATTCCAAGATGGCCAAGATGGCACCTTCTTACTGTAGCCTCACTGGGAGGAAGTGGGCAAAAAGGGCACACCCCTGTCCTTACATGGTAGAAACGACTTAAGAAGACCAGGCCACTCCCTTCAATCTCTTTTATAAAGTCAATAATCCCATTCATGAGAACACTGTCTTCAAAATTCGATCACCACCTAAGGGCTCAACTCCTTATGTTGGAGATTTTCAACATATGAATTTAGGAGATACATTCAGACCACTGAAGTATTTGATAAAGCAGCAAAAACTTTTGATCTTATAAAATATTCTGAGATGATAATGGCAAATATGCATAGAGCACTTGTGCTGCCTACAAAATAAGGTATTTTTCTTGGGGAACATAACTTTTGTGATTGTTTGAGTTGGGAGTTTAACTAGTGACTTTTTAAAAATGGAATACTATTTTCACTGGAAAGAACAACTGATAAAAAAAGGAATGTTATTTAGATAACTATTTGACAGACATTTTCACAAAAATAAACAAAGTGGGCCTTTCACTTCAAGGAAACTACTATCAGTATTTGTTTAAAATGAAAAAAATGTGAGCTTTCAAGTGAATATTAGGAGTCTAGATAATGTAGACTGTCCAATGTAAGACTGACAGTTTCTCTATACTTACTTTTCTGATAAATTGTTAATATCAATAAATGCATTTATTTATTTTAGTTTTAATTGTCATAGAAAATTTATTCCAAATTACATTGTAACTAACAATGTCAAAGTATTCCAAATTCATCTCAATTTTGGTAGTATTATTAATAGTTATTATTCTTTTGCAAATTAAATAGGTGTAAGTCCATTCTTTTAAAATTTTTTCAGCTTTTATTTTAGATAGAGGGCGTACATGTATAAGATTCCTTCATAGTTATATTGACCCTAGGTATTGAGCATTGTACCCAATAGGTAGTTTTCAATCCAAGACCCCCACCCACTCTCCCCTCTGTAGTAGTCTGCAGTGTCTACTGTACCCCCCTATGTTTACATAAACATAAACACGTTTATGTACATGTGTGCTCAGTGTTTAGCATCTACTTTTAAGTGAGAACATGCAGTATTTGCTTTTCTGTTCCTTTGTCAGCTTGCTTAGGATAATGGCTTTCAGTTCCGTCCATGTTGCTACAAAAGATATGATTTGATTTTTTATGGCTGCATAGTATTCCATGGTGTCTATATACCATATTTTATTTATCCAGTTCTTCACTGATGAAGACCTAGGTTGATTTCATGTCTTTGCTATTGGGAACATCATGGTAATGAATATAGGAGTGCATGTATTTTTTTGTCATAATGATGCACATTCCTTTGGGTATATAGTTGGTAATTTGTGTCATCTCTGATTAATTTCATCAGTGTTTTGTTGTTCTCCTTGTAGTGATATTTTACCTCCTTGGTTAACTGTATTCCTAGGTATTTCCTCTTCATTGTGGCTATCATAAATGGAATTAGTCTTGATTTGCCTCTCAGCCTGGATGTTATTGATGTATAGAAATGCTGCTGATTTTTGTATATTGATTTTGTATCCTAAAACCTTGCTAAAATCACTGATCGGTTCTAGTAGCCTTTTGGCAAAGTCTTTAGGGTTTTCTAAGTATAGAATCATATCAGCAAAGAGAGATTCTGATTTCTTCTTTTTCTATTTGGATGCTTTTTTTTTTTCTATTTGGATGAGGATTTCTTCTCTTGCCAGTTGCCCATGGCACCAGATGTTCCAAATAGGAGTGGTGAGAGTGGGCAAACTTGCCTTATTCTAGTTTTCAAGGGGAAGATTCCCAGCTTTTGTCCATTCAGTAGGATGTTGGCTGTGGGTTGGTCATTGGTAGTATATTCCTTTAATGTTCCTTATTATTATTTTGAGGTATGTTCCTTCAATGCTTAGCCTGCCCAGGATTTTTTTTATCATGAAAGGGTATTGGATTTTACTGAAAGCTTTTTATGCATCCATTGAGATAATCAAATTGTTTCTGTTTTTAATTCTGTTTATGTGGTACATCACACTTATTGATTTGTGTTTTTAAACCAACTTTACATTTCTGGGATAAAGCCTGCTTGATCATGGTGAATTAACTGTTGGATGTGCTGCTAGATTGAGTTTGTTAGTATTTTACTGAGGATTTTTGAGTTTATGTTCATCAGGGATATTGGCCTGAGGTTTTCATTTTTTGTCTTGTTGCCAGATTTTGATATTAGGCTTATTCTGGCCATATAGATTGAGTTAGAGAGGAGTCCTTTCTCCTCAATTTTTTGGAATAGTTTCAGTAGGATTGATACCAGTTCTTTTCATTTTGGATAGATTTCAGCTATAAATACATATGATTTAGAACCTTTTGTTTGTTGTTAGGTTTTTTTTAAAATTATTACTGATTAATTTCAGAGCTTGATATTGGTCTATTCAATGTTTCAATCTCCTCCTAATTCAATCTTGGGAGACTGTGTGTGTGTATGTAGGAATTTATCTATTTCCTCTACATTTTCTCATTTGTGTGCATAGAGCTGTTTATCATATTATCTGATGATCTTTTGTATTTCTGTGGGATCTGTGATAATGCCATCTTTGTCATTGCTGATTATACTTACTTGAATCTTCTCTTGTTTTAATTTGTTAATCTAGCTAGTGGTCTATCAATCTTATTTTTTTAAGGAACAAATTCTTGTTCATTTACCTTTTGTCTGGATTTTTGCATCTCAGTTTTATTAAGTTCTCTAATTTTAGTTATGTATTTTCTTCTGCCAGTTTTGAGGTTTGTTTGTTCTTTTTAAAGTTAGATTATTAATTTGAGATCTTTCTAACTTCTTGATGAAAGTGTTTAGGGCTATAAACTTTCTTCTTTACACTGCTTTTGCTGCATTCTGGAAATGCCGTTTCCCAATATTTATTAATTGCAAAGAATTTTTTCATTTCTGTCTTAATTTCTATGTTCACCCAGAAGTTGTTCAGGAGCGAGTTGTTTAACTTCCATGTATTTGTGTAGTTTTGAGAGATTTTCTTGATATTGATTTCTATCAATCTATTTCTATTTCTATTGTACGGTGGTCCAACAATGTGCTTGATATGATTTCAGTTTTTTAAAATTCATTAAGACTTGCTTTATGACCAAGCATGTATTCAATCTTAGAATATTGTTGAAAAACGCTGAGTGTATTATAAAATATATTGTTTGCTAAGAAGAATGATGGCAAGGAAAACCTAGCCCCTGCACCCCAAGTGGAAAACAACTTGTGGCATTCCAAAGTGGCAAGACAGTATATATGCATATCATACACTTGTTAAAACAATTATTTAAGCACAGGATATGTGACCCTTCCCCTGTGGCTCCCTCGTGGAGAATACTTTTTAGTACGTCTGTGGTCAGTGGTAAGCAGGAACCAGCTGCCTACCTAGTTTATCTTGGTTCTATGAGAAAACACAGAACACCTGTGTGTTAATAATAATCATCTGTTGAGAGAGAATAACTATGTGGGTCAGAATCTGTTCGAGGCCCTCAGCCTAGAATGCTATCAGCCCCTGAGGCTCTGAGCTTAGAAGGCTGTTGCTCCCCGGATAGATCCACTTTGCTGTTCTGTCTGAGTGTCTGCTTCTTAATGCCTTCAGCGCCACCTGGGTGGGGGTCTCTATGGCCAAGCTGGTACTTGGTAGAATATGTTTTATATGCAGATTAAAATAATGTATATTCTAGTTATTGGGTGTGGTGTTCTGTAGATGTCAATTAGGTCCAGTTGGTCAACTGTCAAGTTTAAGTCCAGAGATCTTTGTTAGTTTTCTGCCTTGATAATATGGGGTGTCAGTGGGGTGTTGAAGTCCCCCATTATTGTGTGGTTCTCTAAGTCTTTTCATAAGCCAGTAAGAACTTTTTAAATGAATCTTGATGCTCTAATGTTGAGTGTACTATAAATTTAGGATAGTTAAGGCTTCTTGTTGGATTGTACCTTTTATTATTATCCTTCATTGCCCTTCTCAAGATTTTTGGTTTAAAGTCTTTTTCATCTACTATAAGAAGAGTGATTCCTGTTTGTTTTCCATTTGCATGGTTGATCTTTCTTCATCCCTTTACTTTGGGCCTTTGGGTGTCATTACATGTGAGATGGGTTTCTTGAAGATCACAGAGGGTGGAATCTTGTATTTTTATCCTGTCTGCCACTCTGTGTTTTCTAAGTGGGGGCATTTTGCCCATTTTCATTCAAGGTTAGTATCCATGTGTGTGATTTTGATCTTGTCATCTTTTGGTTAGTTGGTTTTTATGTAGACTTTATTGTGAATTGCTTTATGGTGCCTGTGGAATACAGACTATGTGTTTAAGTGTGTTTCTGTGGTAGCAGATATCATTCGGTTGAGCTCTTTTAACGTTGGTCTAATTGAAGCATATTATATCAGCATTTGCTTGTCAGAGGAAGATTTCATATCTCTTTCATTTATGAGGCTTCTTTGGCAGGATATGAAATTTGTGGTTGAAAATTCTTCTCTTCAAGGTTGCTAATAATAGTCCCACAATCTCTTCTGGCTTGTAGGATTTCTGCTGAGAGGTCTGCAGTTATTCTGATGCGGATCCCTCTGTATGTAATTTGACCCATTTGTCTAGCTACCTTTAAGATTTTTTTTCTTTTGCATTGACCTTGATGAATCTTATGACTATGTGCCTTCATGATAGTCATCTTGCATAGCATCTAGTTTGTATTCTTGAATTTGCATGTCAACCAGTCTAGTGAGATTAGAGAAATTTCCATAGATTATGTGCTCAAGTATATTTTCCAAGTTGCTTATTTTCTCTCCTTCTTTTTCAGAAATGCCAATGAGTCATATATTTGGTTTCTTTTATTTATTTATTTATTTTTGAGATGGAATCCCACTCTGTCACCCAGGCTGCAGTGCAGTGGCTCCCTGCAATCTCCATCTCCCAGGTTCAAGTGATTCTCCCACCTCAACCTCCTGAGTAGCTTGGATTACAGGCGCACACCACCATGCCCGGCTAGTTTTTGTATTTTGAGTAGAGATGGTGTTTCACCATGTTGGTCAGGCTGGTCTCAAACTCCTGACCTAATGATTCACCCACCTCAGCCTCCCAAAGTGCCGGGATTACAGGTGTGAGCCACTGCGCCCAGCCAGATTTGGTTTCTTTACATAATCCTGTATTTCTTGGAGGTTTTGTTCATTTTTCTTTATTTTTGTCTGACTGAATTGATTTGAAGAACTGACCTTAAAGCTCTGAGATTCACTCCTCAGATTGGTCTATTCTGCTGCTAATAGTTTCAATTATATTATGAAATTCTTGTAGTAAGTTTTTCACCTCTAGAAGTTAAGTTTGATTCTTTCTTAAGATGGCTTTTATTTTTCAGCTCTTGGGTGGTTTTACTGCATTTATTGTATTCCTTGGATTGGATTTCAACTTTCTCCTGGATGTTGCTGAGTTTCCTTGCCATCCAGATTCTGAATTCTATGTCTGTCATTTCAGAGAAGATCAGACCATTGCTGGAGAGCTGGTGAACTCATTTGGAGGTAAGGTAACACTGGCTTTTTGGACTGGTAGAGTTATTTTGCTGATTATTTCTTATCTGGGAAGACTGGTGTGCCTTTAACTTTGGTGTAAGTGAGTGTAGTCAGTGGGTTTTCTTTCTGGATGTTTTCAGAGGGCCAAGACTCTGTTTAGGATCTTTATGTGTGGGTGAATTCTTGCACTTGTTTTCACAGGTGTGTATATTACGGGGATAAATTTTTGGTGTTATAGTTTAGGCCGCAGTTCAGTTGATGGTGCTTAAGATTTATGGCCACTAGCTAGGTTAATACCCAGTCAGTTGGCTCTTTTGTACTTCCTTGCATTGGTAGACATGCTCTTCAGCAGTGGGGGAAAGGAGATACCCCCTACCCCATGCCAGGTCTACTTTTGGGGAGCCCCTCTAATCACTGGAATTGCACTTACATTTTTTTTTGTCAGGTGTTCTAGCCCACAGGGCCCCCTTAGGCAAAGACTGCAGTAGGGAGATATGACACACCTTCTCTGGACCAGCCCTGTGGAGGGAGGTATGCCCCATTCCCACCCCTGCCCAGGAACCCATGTGTCTCATCCTGAATTCTCTAAGAGTGGGGTCTCCTCTCCCATTTGAGTCCAGGACACAGATTTTGGCTTTCTACTCCTGAGCCACATGCTAAAGCCCTGAGGACTCTGAAATATCCAGTTTCAGGTTTGGGTTCTAGTTGTGCTGGCAGATCCATGTGCTCCTGGGTCACCGTAAAAGTACTCCAGTACACGCAATACACTCAGCCTGGGCTGTAGGGGCTAGGCTGTGCATCCATTCCTGCAGGGCAGCTAGCATGAACCCTGGGAGGGGTCAGTAGGCAGGAAAACTTGCAAAGCAGATGTGCCCCAGTCCTGTAGGGAAGGTGGCCCTGCTCTCTCCTGGATTGGAGGTCACCTGAAGCCTCTGCTTCCAGGAGGGGGATGGGATGCCCTGGAAGATGCACGTCTATGGTCACCCTCAGCTGGAGCTCCCAGCACACAAAAGCTCCTGGACTCTCTGCTGTCCGAAACTCCATGGAAAGATGACCCTGCCAGCGTACATGTTCATAGAGATGGGGAACATGGGGTCCCCTGTAGCTAAGATCCTAGAAATATGCAGGGAGATCGAGCCATCCCCTAGTTCCCTCTCTCACCATTTTCCCAGGAGTCATTCAGGGCCAGGACCTAGCCTTGGCATTCAGGTGCCTAGCACACTGTACCCAGCTTCCTCCCTCTTCAGCCTTGACTTCAGTGTTGCCTCTTCTTTCACTCTTAGCAAGATCTTCTCTCTGAATATCTGCCCAAATTATGGTGGTTTACTCAATAATTTGGTTTCTCTGGATGGGAGTGGTGCTTTCTGGCTGCATCTAGTTGACCATCTTATCCCCTCCCATGTTATATAATGAGTCAACATTTTTCAAATACATTATGTTACCAAATCAAGGATGGGCAAAATGATTCATATAAGGTACAAATAAACTGATACACTTAATACAAAAGAGTTTGAAAAGTTCATTGATAATGTTTTCACTTTCCATCTAACCTTTTAGAAATTACCAGTTGATGAGTTTTAATGATGTATTAAAGAACCCCCACAAATATCTGAAAAGATTATTAAAATACTCCTCTAAATAAGGCTGTATTTTCCTCATGTATTTGAAGAGCATGAATATATGCTACTTTGTTATACTCTTGGAATACAATGTTGATCCAGATAAGTTACCTCCTGTTACTGAATATAGAAAAGTGTTCCTTGCTGTTTCTCAGGCCTTGGACAAATAGGCATCTCATGATTATCGATTTGGTTTTTTAATAGTTCATTCTCTGACTACACATTCTCAGCTGACTTTTCTTATTTATCTTTCACAATTTTCTACTTTCCCCTTCAAAAGCTTATATTCTTTATGGTAGTAAATTTTTTTCCTTGCTATACTTTCTTCCTGGGTACTTGTTCATTTGACTACATTCACGTGACCCTCAAATACATATAGTTAGTTTTGGACACTGTTGTTATCATCAAGAACTTCAAACTTTAATTTCTAATTACCTGCTTCAGTTTCCTGCTTAGGAATACCAATAAACCTTTAAAACTAACATACGCTCCCAAAAATTAAGGCTGGGCATGACGGCTCACAGCTATAATTCCAGACTTAGGGAGGCCAAGGCAGGAGTATTGCTTGAAGCTAGGAGTTTAAAACCAGCCTGGTCAACATAGCAAGACCCCCACCTCTACAAAAGAAAAAAAATAAAAAGCTACTTGGGAGGCCAAGGCAGGGGGATTGTTTGCACCCAGGAGGTGGAGGCTGAAGTGGGCTCTAATCATGCCATTGCACTTCAATTAATACGTACATACATACATACATACATACACAACAAATTCAGTCCTCTAACCCTACTCTTTCTTTAGGCAAAAGCTTTCTTTTCTAGTAGAAAGCTCTTCTGGGTAAAATAGCCGGTTGCAACACATCAGCCTATCATAGTCATCATTTTTTCAAATCAAAATATAATATAACATAATATAATATAATATAATATAATCTGATTTGTGTATATGTATATGTGTGTGTATATATAATAGTGTATAAATATATCAATCATATATAAATATATGATCTTATTGCAATTTTACTTTATAATGTTACATTTATTATTCTGCTTTAATTCTCTAGCATGCTTTTACTTTTAAAACATTTCCTTTAGGTGAAATTCATATAACATTACCTCTTTAAAGTGAACAGTTCAGTAGCATTTAGTACATTAAGAATGACAACCACATCTATTTAGTTTAAAATATTGTATCAACCCCAAAAGAAAACTTCATACCAATTAAACAGTTACTTTCTATTCTCTCCTCCTCCCAGCCTCAGGCAACCACTAATCTGTCTTTTGTCTCTATGGCTTTGTCTGTTCTGGATATTTCATATAAATATGAAATTGCTTCTTTCACTTACATAATACCTTTTAGGTTAATGGACATTGTAGCATGTATCAGTATTTCCTGTTTTATTCATTTTTAAAATACTCTTTTTGATAAAATACGAATGTGTGATAAAACTTCAGAAACCACAGTTAGTATGTAGAAATCTCCAAAGTAGCCTCAGGATTTGGATAAGGTTCCACACTTAAAATAAAATGGTAAAAAAGCAAACACAATCCCTCATAAAATGGACAACTTAGTAATCTTAAGAAATACCTTAAGGAAGATGTCCTGGTAAGTGCTGTCTTTGGAGACATGGGAGATATCAAGTCCAATCAAAAGGATCAGAGTGTATCCCCAGACTGAAGAAAGATGAAACTCATTCAATTGTGTTGTAATCTTGTTTTCAGAAGTAATCATGTAGTAAGCATTAACAGATAATAGAAAAGTAGATAGAATATTTGTAAGTATTTAGGCAACATAGCCCAAAATAAGAGAAAATGTGTCTAGCAGATACAGATATTTAAATCACAAGAGAAATCTATTTTGTTGGGAAGAAGAGATAGTTCATCAGGTTTCTGTGTAGACAGGATGAAATATCACTCAAGACAATCTAATTCTCTTTGCTCTGATTCAATGCTCATCAAGAGACCTTGCGGTTATTTGCTTAGAGGTTCTGTACCGGTAAGAACTCCTGTGGATAATGGACATGAGTATTCCTGTTTGGAAACAAACACACTGGTATTCTGGTGTACAATAAGCATGTTTTGTGTTAATCAGTCTATAGCAACTAACACAGTACCTAACACAAACCATATGCAGAAAAGATGAGCTGAATGAACTAATAAGTGCACAAAGCATCTATAATACTGTGTTGTTATTAACTTTGATGTATATAGGATAAGCTGAAAAAAGTATATACTTTATTGATAATTTTGTCATCTTTTCCAATGTATATCATTTGGAAATTTGGGTTATTAGAATGTTTAATCATGCATTGCATTACTGGGGAGAAAAGAATAGATTGAAAAATTAATATTATTAATATAGATTTTCATATGGCAAACATTCAGTAGAAATCAGGATGATTTTTTTGCTAAATATTACCATTCAGAAACAGGATATTTAAAGATATTGTTCAGCAGACATGTTCCTAAGAATGACTCAGACACTCAATGTATGTAAGGACTCTTAAGATTCCACTTTGCAAAATACTTCCCACTTGGAGAAATTGCTGATATAATTAACTCTGGAAAGCATGAGATCCCTGTAGGCTTCCTTTTTGGTAAGAAATCTCAGGGATAATTGCAAGAGCCATTTTTAATAAGATAGAGTTAGATTGCTGATTAGTTTGTTTTTTTTTCAAGGTTACATTTTTATAATTTTTTTACTTGAAGACATTTCTGCTGTAGTATACCAGTGTTACAACTTGCTCAAAATTCAGCTGGTTCTGTCTTCCAAGGGAGCTAGTTGCTTTAGTATATCCTTCCTGTTATTAGTTCTACCTATTATGGTGAATCTATTTTAAATAAGTATGCATTTATTGAAAGTCCCCTTTTTCTTTTATCTTTATAGTGATTTTCAGTAAAGACTACTATCATATCAAGATTTGTTGAAAATAGTTTCTTTATCAGATTGTCTGGTGAGGGTTATAACAGTTTTGAGAATTATTTTTCCTAGTGTCTTAATCAATTACAGTGAATGCTGCTTACAGTGAATCCAGGGGAATTAGTGGGGGAAATGGTTATGCATGGCATTTTGTACCTATGCAAAGTACTTGATTGCATCTTCAAACATCCAACATGCAACAAAGTGCAACTCCAAAAAGAGGTTGGCAACTGTATCTTGCTACATTCTCATGTTTCATTTTCTAACAAACAGAATGATCTTAGATTTTGTTGACATCCAAAATGCTAAGGAGAATTTTCCTCAAGTACATTAAAAAATATGTTCATTGAGGCACTGTTTACAATAGCAAAGACCTGGAACCAACCCAAATGCCCATAGATGATAGACTGGACAAGGAAAATGTGGCACATATACACCATGGAATACTATGCAGCCATAAAAAACGAGTTCGTGTCCTTTGTAGGGACATGGATGAATCTGGAAAC
>PVKP010034981.1:0-23722 GCA_004027715.1 Plecturocebus donacophilus | reverse complement strand
TCCATGTGTAGTGCTTCTTTCAGAAGCTCTTGTAAAGCAGGCCTGGTGGTGATGTAATCTCTGAGTACTTGTTTGTTCGCAAAAAATTTTATTTTTCCTTCACTTATAAAGCTTAGTTTGGCCAGATATGAAATTCTAGGTTGAAAGTTCTTTTCTTTAAGGATGTTGAATGTTGGCCCCCACTCTCTTCTGGCTTGCAGGGTTTCTGCTGAGAGATCTGCTGTGAATCTGATGGGCTTCCCTTTGTGGGTAACCCGACCCTTCTCTCTGGCTGCCCTTAGCATTTTCTCCTTCATTTCAACCCTGGTGAATCTGACGATTATGTGTCTTGGGGTTGCTCTTCTTGAGGAATATCTTTGTGGTGTTCTCTGTATTTCCTGGACTTGAATATCGGCCTGCTTTGCTAGGTTGGGGAAGTTTTCCTGGATGATATCCTGAAGAGTATTTTCCAGCTTGGATTCATTCTCTTCGTCACATTCCGGTACACCTATCAAACGTAGATTAGGTCTTTTCACATAGTCCCATATTTCTTGGAGACTTTGTTCATTCCTTTTTACCCTTTTTTCTGTCATCTTGCCTTCCGTTTTATTTCATTGAGTTGATCTTCGACCTCTGATATCCTTTCTTCTGCTTGGTCAATTCGGCTGTTGAAACTTGCGCATGCTTCGCGAAGTTCTCGTGTTGTGTTTTTCAGCTCCATCAATTCACTTACACTCTTCTCTAAGTTGTCCATTCTCGTTAGCATTTCATTAAATCTTCTTTCAACGTTCTTAGTTTCTTTGCATTGGGTTAGAACATGTTCTTTTAGCTCACAGAAGTTTATTATCCACCTTCTGAAGCCTGATTCTGTGAGTTCATCACACTCATCCTCCGTCAAGCCTTGTTCTCTTGCTGATGAGGTGCTGCGATCCCCTGTAGGAGGAGAGGCATTCTGATTTTGGGTGTTCTCAGCCTTTTTGCACTGGTTTCTTCCCATTTTTGTGGATTTATCCACCTATCGTGTTTGTAATTGCCAACTTTCAGATTGGGTCTCTGAGTGGACGTCTGGCGTGTTGGTGATGAAGTTTTTTCTGTTTCTTAGTTTTCCTTTGGGGGGGCGCCCCTTCCCCACAGAGCTGGGCCTTCCCGGGTTCAGCTGTGCTTGCTGTAAAACTCAGTCCTCAGTGCTTCCAATTGCTGTTCTCCCTGTGGGGATGGGACCAGCGGAGCCCGACTAAAAGTTAGGCACACAGTCCCGTATACTCCGCACCGAGAAGCGCCACGCCGGCCAAAACAGTCGCGCTGGCGACCCGTGTGGCTCCTTCGCCGGGAATCTCCCAGTTTGTGGGCAACAAAAATTTGTCTGCAATTGTGGCATCCACTCAGTCTCTGCGCTTTCACTGGGAGCTACAATCCTGAGCTGCTGCTACGTGGCCATCTTGGATCTCTCTCCGCCCGGTGATGAAGTTTTTCTGTTTCTTAGTTTTCCTTTGGCAGATGCCCATTCCCCACAGAGCCGGACCTTCCCGGGTTCGCTGTGCTTGCTGTGAAACTCTCAGTTCTCAGCGCTTCCAATTGCTGTTTTCCTTGTGGGGATGGGACCAGCCAAGCCCGTCCATCCCGTATACTCCGCACCGTGAAGCGCCGTGCTGGGGCGCCGGCAAAACAGCCGTGCCGGGCAAAAGGGTTGCGCTGGCGACCCATGTGGCTCCTCTGCCGGGAATCTCCCGGTCTGTGGGCAACAAAAACTCATCAGAAAGTGCGGCGTCCACTCGTTCTCTGCGCTTTCACTGGGAGCTACATTCCTGAGCTGTTGCTAATCGGCCATCTTGGATCTCTCTCCCATCCTAAGTTTTTAAAAGTTCAAGAAGACTTGGCAGAAGCAGAAAGGCTTTCCTATCAATGCGTGTCAGCGATATACCATGTATGAACTTTTCCACAATGACCTAGAATATTTCTATCACAAAATAACCTTTTGCTGACAGAAAGATAAAACATTGAAAAAATGACACTTTGAATGTATTAGAAAAATGCTAGCTTTGTGTATTATGTAAATTTACAGATTGGTGACCCAGTCCTCAGAGGAAAGCACTCCAATGCTAACCTTCTATTTCTATCTTGTTTTCAACATCTCCCTTTCTCCTCCTAAAGGGGTCTGAAAAAAATCTCATTACAGAATATTTGCAAGTTTAGAAAAAATTTCTCTAGGTGTTTGGATGGCTTCTCTCATTTATTTAATCATTTATAGGGTATGTTTGTTCAAAGCAGGTAAAGTTCCCATACAATGATATTAAAATAATATTTAATTTATATTGGTGCCCAGAAGATTAACAATATTGATTATGTGGACTCATCCATTTTTTTAAATGGTTGTACCTGAGAACAAAACATACTCCTAATGGACTCCTTTCTACTGATAATTCCTGTTCTTTTACTACCCTTAGCTTCTCATAATAACCCCATCTTCAATAGTTTTTTAAACATTTGAGTTAACTTTTGAGCAAAACATAAAAAAAAAACGGAATAAATCCAACTTTCAGCATCTCAGAACAAATGACAACCACAAAACATCATATTTATTAAGTCTGATACAGATCAATGTAATCAAAAGAAAAACAAATGCCGAATAACCAAATTAACAAATAAGATGCTAAATTAAAAATCAGGATTTTAACTCTTTGTCGTTTCTTTTGAGGAAATGCTTAACTGTCTAACCATAGAACAAGAATCATTTTCACTGCAATCACCAGAAGTTGTAGGGATATTAACATTACTAGGACTTTAAAAGTATTTACAAAGGCTACTGAAGTTCCCCATTTTTCTTCCCTTGGCCTTTATTATGTAATCCAGCCAGGTCAACATATTAAATTTTTCTTGCCTATTTTTTCTCTGCACTCAACTTTAAAGAGAAAAAAAAAAGAGTACAAAACTCTAACAATATCTGCTTAAAAATTACAGGACAATTATCTTCATGTGAATAATTTTACTATTAGAATAGGATAGATGTAGAGTATCCGTGGATTGCAGGATAAGCAGCAATGTGCCTTGTGTGAAAGGACACAAGCATGGAAGGAGCTAATATGACACAGAAGCACCGTTTCCTTCCTTTCTTAAAACATAAAAGAACAGTCAATGTTTGAGTTCAAATGTAAGATCCAATATTGATGTAAGTATTACAAGTAGTATAACAGCTTTCTATAAAAAAAAATATTCTTTATATTCTTTTGGAAGTTTTCTCTCATTCTCAATCTTAGTTTCTAAAATAAGACCTAAATGGGAAAACTGAAAGTATTTTATTGTAAATAACTAAAGATACTAATAATCTGTCAAAAATTATTCTATTCTGCTATAAATTTTTCTTAAAGGTCTAACAGATTTGTGTAAATGTGGCAACTAAAAATAAATTCTCCTCTCCATATAAATCTTAACCTTTCAAAAAATGAAAATGTAAAACTTTAAAATATTTAACAGAACAAGATTAGTTTATATGAACTCTTTATATCTTGATCAAAACTCTTAGAAAATCCTAATTAAAACTTTATAATATGCAAGTTTTAATTGTTTAAAACTTACCCTTATATAATACGAAGACATTTTATGAGGAAGAAATATACTCGTATGGACTACCTATTGTCTATCTGTCATATATATTTTTTGATAAGCAATTCAAAAATAACCGTAGCTTAAATACAATACTATATGCAAAGTAGGAGCTTGATTCTTATTTATTTGTAATATTGAAAGCAAAATTCAGATTCAAAAATTCACAATGGAATTATTTATCTTAAATGTCTATGTTTAAACAGTATGTTACTTGTGCAATTCTTTTGTATTATTTTATATAGTCATCCAAACTCAAATATCCTAGTTAAACTAATCTAGAGGACATATGATACCAGGGAAGTCCAGAGTGACTAAAATGTTGAAGACGCACTGTTCACTTTCCAACAAGCTTATTTTGTTACCAAAGGGAATGACTTTATTTTCTAACTGACTCATCTGAAAGTGCATGAATGTAAAAGACTAAACCCGTTTAATGGAGAACAAAGAATTAGTAGAAATTGTGATATACCAAAAGCAAATTCTTAGCTAAGTGTTAACTTTGCAACTTGAAACTAATAAAAAGTTTGTAGAAAATTTACATTTCATTTTAAGAGGAAAGGTAAAATTTTCATTTTTCATCCAAAATACATATATTACCCTATAAATGGATATATTAAAAACATATTTATTTAGCATAATGTTTTATTTCAGAACAGTAAATAAAAAATTCTCAGGCTGAATGCTAAATAACATGGAAAAATAGCAAAAACTATTAAAACAAAGGAGCTCTTATAAACAACATAGAAGAAGTTGTCAAATTTATATTCATTTGCTGCCTTAATTTGAGGTTTCATTAAGATCTTAATGGAAAAAACATGCACCACTGGGAAAGTAATGTTTTAAAGGAGGACCTTTTAGTCTAGTATAAGTGACTAAAAACGAGTTTCTTGTGAGCTAACGATGGCATCAAACAAACCACAAAGCAGTCTTCTAAAAGACAGGCAATGATTTAAAAGTCTACTATATTTCATATATCCCTTTCTTTAATCTGGCTCTTTTAATCTTGTTTCAACCTCAAATCATTTCTGGTTGACAAGTGCTTTTGCTTAAATGTGAGGAGCACATACGTTGTTGAAGGAATGAACTTTTCTTATTTAACATACAATTGTTGTTCCATCTTTTACTTCTATGCAAAAACTTCAATCTTTATTAACATACTGAAACTCTTTGCCTTGTACTTAGAAGAAGAATTTATCCTTAAATGGAATTTAATTCTAAGCTTACTCTACAAAGAAATTTTGTCATATGTTGAATGTGGCATTTAAAATTCACCGATCACTGGAAGGCTCATAAGTAAAATATATGTATCTTATTTGTTTTTAGAAGACATTTGGTTAACAAAATAAATAAAGATCAACTTTCGTGAGATTTACATTCATATCTGTTCTGAATTTGTTTAGAATAGTTTTGAAAACTGTGTCTAATTATAATTTTCAAGGAAGAAAATTTTATGTTGATTTGTTTTATGTCACCTATTCTTAAGTGATAATAAAATTTTCAGATCTTCCTATGGCATATAAACATTGAAATTAGTTTGTGTCAAATAATAAGTAACCTTAGAAAACTATTTAAGCTTCTTTTTTGTCCAATAGAAAAAATGTTGTAATGTTTTTTCTAGTGTAACAGAACACTATGAACAATTCCCAGTTAGCAGTTATGAGAACTAAACATATATGTGTAGAACTCTTTTGAAGTATTCTGACTAAATTAATAAAATTAATATACCTTAGATTTCTCAAAACTTCCCGTTGGCCAACATATCCTTAAAAGTGAAAAACATAATCTAATTTAAAGAAGCTTCTTTTGAAACATGGTATTTACCCCTGAAACTGGAAAAGAAACAGTGGTAGCAGCTAACATTGACTGCACATTTACTATGTGCCAGGCACTGTTATATACTAACATATACGGAGATATGTATCAGTTTATTTAATTCTCATAGTGAACCTATGAGGTAGGTACTTTTAATACATAAGGAAATAAGAAACAGAAGTGTTTTAGAAAATTCCCCCAAATCATACAGCTAGTAAGTGTGTGAATTGGGATCTATGACCCAGGCAGTCTAATTCTTAACCAATAAACATTTTATATCATTCTTAACACATTTTTTTTCTCATCTTTACATGAAAGTATTAAATATATTTGTTTTCTATGACCTTCATGCCTAAGACTAACAAAGCTATATTCTATACACTGATATGGAAGAAATTACTAAATAATTAAGCTATGATGTATATGTGTTAATTCAAAATAATTATTTAGGAGGTTTTATGTAAAGTATTATTTTGTCATTATGTAGCCCCTTAAATACCTAAACTATTCAAAACAAAACTTTTGTCTCTTTAGGGTCAAGTAAAATGCAACAAAAACTTTATAAGGCTCTTTTGGCATACCTGAAATATATTTATATTTGAAAATAAATCATGTCCTCAAATGCTATGCATGATATGTAGAGAACTTCCAACACTATAATACTCAAAGCTTTAAACTTGGGTGTTAGCCTTGTCTTGTAATATTTATAAGCATTATGAGAGAATTCTTCTATTAAAAAAAAATTCATCTGTAATTTTTTTTTTTACTTTTTAAAGAATAAAATGAAACCAAGAAAACTGCTTTTCTAAAGCTTAAATATCAATATTCATGTTCCATCTACAAATTATTCAGTAACTTGGTGCATCTAACTGTGATCAGGCCATGCAACTGGAAACAAAACTACAAAATGAATTACTTTTTGAGAGTACAGCAAATGAATGAGGCATGCGGGACTGAACTGGAACTCACCATGGAGCTTTTATGGAAAAACACCCTGCTCCAAAGAGATATGGCCTTCATGGAAAAGGGGGGAAAATGCACAAAAAATTAGAGAAAAACTCATTTAACATTAGCAAATACATGTATATCATACTGTTATAGAGTATGGAAAAAAATAACTAAAAAATTAGTAATCATTTACAATTCTGCTGTACATACTGCCTGATAACAACTAATAAACAGAATGATGTGTAATAAGGCCCTTAATTTTGAGAGTTAGGGATTCAAAATTTTCTATTTCTCCCCCTTTTCTGGAGTACCCCTGTAATATTTCTTAGCTAAAATAAAATAAAGTTCACTGCCCTTTAAAACAAAGTATAAGTTAAATGGAATAACCAGATGGAGAAGAGTGAGATCAATAGCAACCGATGTGTGGCTGTGTGACACAAAATGGTTAAAATTAGCTAATAGTGACTGGATAAAAAATTTGATTTGACACTCTTGGCTTTTCACTGGTTCCAGTCTCAGAATCACAGAAAGAGGCACATATTTTTCAAGCTGCTTATTTGTCATAAGTTGAACTGTATATTGTTGGTCAACGGAAAAAACACTAAGTACAACTAGTATAACTTTTCTCTATTTTTGGTCATAATCCAGGAAATTAGGAGGTCGCTTTATATCAATATAAGAGGTTAGCTTCATTTACCTGGTCTGCGCTAGGTTAGGTTAGTACACAGTAAACTAAAGCTACAATCACTTGTTTTAAATACAACTGGGGATACAAAGTAAAACTTTAATGTTATATGTATTTCTTCTCAAAACTCTGTTCCCAGCATTTAAGATATGCCATACATATCTGCACAAAAGAAATCAGAGTGATTTAATGATATCCAAACCAAATGGTACTGTAACATCTGACATTTGGAAGTCACAACAAATGGAGGAGAAAAGCACATTGGTAAAACGTGGGTATTTCCTTCTTCAAAATTGGTTCTAGAATTAAAAAAAAAACAAACCTGTTGATTAGCATTAATTTCCCTGTAAATTGAGAATATTTGACCACAAAGCAAAACTTGAGAAAAATGTTTTCATGACAGTGAGTAGTTTTGAGGTTTGAAGTGCATTATATACAAAGAAAGGAACAGAGACATATAAGAGATAACTAAAAGAAAGTGAAGTAGAAGGAAAAGTGGGATAGAGAAAAAATAAAACCAAATTGTACAGATGATGTCAATGCCAAGCAAAGATAGCTCTCTCACAGTTACTCATAAGAACATACTCAGTGATATGATGTCAGCATCCACATTTAAAATGCTAGGCTTTAAACTTTTTTGACTAGGAACCCTTAGAAATACATTTTAAGGTATAAGCTTATATGTGCATGAATACAGTCAAAGAAGACTGAAGCAACTTAATTAATGTGTTTGTATTTGTAATAAACTTTACTATTTTTTATTTCAATGTTTTATAAACATTAATGTTGAGATTATGTTACAATGCAGATAAATGCATATTCTAACACTGTGGGTCTGGCTGGGATCTGAGATTCTGTATTTCCAATAAGCTCCTAGGTAACAGCAATGCTGCTGGTCCACAGGACCAGTGGCAGAATTGCATTTTTTTTCTATGCTACTTCATTAAAGAAAAAAAAATGTTGGCCATAATCTCTTTATATGATTTCATGACTAATTACCTCAAAACCAAAACGTTACTAGAGCTCAGCTTGCAGTTTGAAAAACACAGATTTAAATAACTAAGACTGGTGGGCGCAGTGGCTCATGCCTGTAAGCCCAGCACTTTGGGAGGCCAAGGTGGGCAGATCACTAGGTCAACTTTGGGAGAATCCTGCCTGGGTCTGGGAGGTGGAGGCTGCAGGGAGCCAAGATCGTGCCTGGCAAAAGAGGGAGACTCCGTCTCAAAAAAATAAAACTAAAAATAAAATTAATTAACTAAGACTACTTGAAGAGTACAATCTCTCAACAGAATACTGAGCCTGTTCTGAAATGATAGGAAAATGAATGGTTCAAGCCATTTCTATATGCCTACAAATGCCTCTAAAACAAAGAGGTTTTTCTTGTCACACAGTACACAACTTCTCTTAATTTTACCTCATTAGGCAGGACACCTGAAATAACCAAAATGTCCAAGCGATTCTGACAGAAGTGACTGTAATCTGGAATGTCCAGGCTTAAGTTGCTCTTTAGTGTATATTGTATCTATTTAGGGTAGTCTCCCATCTCATCCAGAACATCAGCATACTGATTTATTATAAGGAATTTAGAAGTTTAACTTAGTCCTTTATTACTTAAAAGGTTTCTCCATTGACTGCAAAAACCAACAAGCAAAAATGAAACAAAACCTTCAAGTTTCTAAAAATTCAAAAGACCATCTGATACTCCCTACCTATAGAGCCAGTAAATACCTTTTTTCCAGGTTTAGGTTTCCTCATATGTAAAAAGGAAACATACATTAGCCAAAGAAATGATATAGAAACTTAAAAAAAAAAAAAAACGAACTCAGATTTTCCTTTCCAGGCAGTAATATGTTACCAACAAGGAGGTTTCTCTAGCTGCTTCCTAGTCCCATGATCCTAAAATGCACTGTAAAATTCCAGATACTGTAGTTTACAGGCCTGTACTAAATAAATAACACCATTGTCAGGTTTGAAAAGAGTAAGGTTCACTATTCACAATTTGACCCCTTTGTGTTAAAGTTATCCTACTTTGGCTAGGCGTGGTGGTTCACGCCTGTAATCCCAGCACTTTAGGAGGCTGAGGCGGGCAGATCACCAGATCAGGAGTTGGAGACCATCCTGGCCAACATGGTGAAATCCTGTCTCTACTAAACATACAAAAATTAGCTGGGCATTGTGGCTCGTGCCTGTAATCCCAGCTAGTCAGGAAGCTGAAGCAGAAGAATCACTTGAACCAGGAAGTCAGAAGTTGCAATGAGCCGAGATCATGCCACTGCACTCCAGCCTGGTGAGAGAGTGAGACTGTCTCAAAAAAAAAAAAAAAGTTACCCTACTTCTATCAAATTAGCATCCACTGGCTAACAGAACTCAAGAAAAAAGGGGGCTGGAGAGACAAGGTGAGAACCTGGTTTAGCATGCATACTTGGCATGTATAAAATCTATACTCACCCGCCTCTTGCCTAGTCCTACAAGGTAGACCTCTGCCGTATACATGTGAAAGAAGATTCACAAACTCCAAAGAATTACAGTGACTGATGTAATTACTGTCTTTATATGGGTAGTGTCAGCTGTTCTTTTGAAATGTGCCTGTTTCATCTTTCTCCAGTAGCAAAAGAATGAAAATATAAAGTCACAAAGTACAAATCCATAATCCAGCTGTCTTCACCCATAACTCCCTCTCCCCTTCCAAAAGTTCACAGCTGTAGTTTTGTATTAAAGCGGGATGAGGGTGGAAAGAAGAAAGAGATAATGTGAGTGAGGGTGTATACTGAATTAAATATTCTCTTTAACATAGGCAATCCAAATTACTATATTCAAACATGAATAATTTGTGTTTTCCAATCACTTTTAATTTTAGCGGGCTTAACAATCCTGCTGTATAAAACCTATTCAATTTGTCATAATTATATCCTTTCTGAGCTGAATTCTGATTTTTAAATCTCAGGAAAATCTGGTTAAGAGACTATATATCTAGAAATATTATAGACTTATTTATAGACCACCGTGAAATGACCTGGCCATTAGTTCTCAAAGGGTTTATTCTGGAGACTCCCAGAAGATAGGAAAGAATTATGTTTTATGATATACCTTAACACTATGTAAGTCATTCAACTGATTCATTTTGTTGAATGACACATGGTACCACAAAGTCTTCAGTCTTACTAGCTGAAAACAAGGCAAATATGGAGATTTTTTTCTATGTGAGAAAAAAGTAAAACTAGATTTGATCTGAAATCCTCCAATCCTCTATAATCTGACTCTGGTGCTAAAAGGTATTAGTAACAATTCTGTTCAATCATCTCCAGAGTTAAAGAAGTACCTAGTATCTAAGAGACAAATTCTATAAACATACTCTATAAACCCTATTTTTCAATTAATCATGTCCTACGACAATTCAGGCACTAACACATAACAGACATCAGAATGAACCCATATAAATATTAAATGTAATAAACAGAGATAAAGCAGAGAAAAAGCTATACAATATTATGTGTCGAATATTGAAGTAGAGCCATTATTTCTCTAAAAATAAATTCTAGAGACTCTAATGACTTCTAAATTCTGTGTGCCCTCTGTTAAAACAACTGAAGTAAACTCACATTTCCCACACGTATATCAGTAAATTATTCCTAATATCATTTTAAGTTCTACTTTGAATTTTTCATTAATTTTAATTGCTCCCTATCAAAGGGACCTATGGTATTATTGGTAGTCAACTATTGATCTGTAGGGCAAACTGAAGCTAAAATGGACAAGTGTCTAATTTGATACCCAATTTTAAATTATAAACTCAAGATTTACAAGATTTTCATTAGAAGTCTGGGCATAGGCCGGGCACGGTGGCTCATGCCTGTAATCCCAGCATTTTGGGAGGCCAAGGTGGGCAGATCACAAGGTCAAGAGATTGAGACTATCCTGGCCAACACAGTGAAACCACATCTCTACTAAAATACAAAAATTAGCTGGGCATGGTAGTTCATGCCTGTAGTCCCAGCTACTCAGGAGGCTGAGGCTGGAGAATTGCCTGAAGCCAGGAGGCCAAGGTTGCAGTGAGCTGAGATAGCGCCACTGCATTCCAGCCTGGCGCATGGCAAAAGAGCAAGACTCTGTCTCAAAAAAAAAAAAAAAAAAGAAGGCCAGGCATGATGGCTCATGCTTATAATTGCAGAACTTTGGGAGGCTAAGGCAGGACTGATTGAGCGTAGGAGTTAAAGACAAGCCTGGGAAATATAGCCAGACCTCATCTCTATAAAACATTTAAAAAATTAGCTGAGTGTGGTGATACATGACTGTAGCACGAGCTACTCAGGAGGTTGAACCAGGAGGATCACTTGAACCCAGGAGTTTGAAGTTACAGTAAAGTATGATCACACCACTGCACTTGAGTCTGAGTGACTTTTCATTGATAATGTTAAAATGCTGTCATATGTGGCAAAAAAAGAAATTAACATAACATAAATAAAGTCAAACTTCTGTAGAAATTTATGCCTGCTGATTTTTTAAAATATGGTATATAGTAGACATCATCCAAAAAAATTCCCATATTTATGATAACATGCAATAAACCATGGTGTAGTTTAAGTACTCCGTGGATTTAGTACAAAAATCGGAACTCAAACTATGTTAAAAACTCTGTCTCTGTCTAAAACTCAAACTCTGTCTAAAAACTCAAACTCTGTCTAAAAAAAAAATATATTGCCTATGTAGTGACATCCATATATATTCCAATGAAAATACATTGTCCATTATTTTATATCTAGAACTAAACATCCATTGCTTAGCTATGAAGAACTAGTAATTACATAAGGTAGAGATGTAAGGTGGGGAATTACTCATGCTATTATAACTGTATCTGGTGGTCTTTCTCCAAATATTTCCCATTTAATTCTTAGAACTTTGCCTATAAAGTTTAGGGCTCAGGTCAAACTGTCTAAATGGGCCAAGGTGTGTCTAATTGAATTAAAATAAGCAATAGACCTTCTGCAAGGCCTACTATATGCCAATATCATTTATTCACATAGCCAGGTCTGATGGCAGGTTTGGTCTACAAATATTAAGTGGATGTGCCCAAATAAATGCTATTTAATGCTTCCATTTAATATCATTTAAAAGCATCTATGCTTTCTAAATGGGGCCTGTGCTCATCAGCACTGGCTCACGTCTGCTCAACAGTCCTGAGGCTTACAAATGGGATCAAAGAACTGGGAGAAATTCATACATGATAAGAATAAAAGATTACAATCCATATATATATAAACTTGATTTTTCAGATGAAGAAATTTACCTAGGATGCACTGGCAAATAGGTGGTAGAACCCAGATGAGAAGAAACTAGCGCCTGAGACTCCTAATTCGATATTATTTCCACTACATTACCTAACCTACTTCTACAGGGTGGGTCTCAAGGTTCCTAATAACCATCTAAATATTCACAAAGAAATGAATAAACATGGCCTGGTGTTGTGGCTCATGCCTATAATCCCAGCATGATGGGAGGCTGAGTCAGTTGGATCGCTTGAGACCAGGAGTTCAAGACCAGCCTAGGCAACATGGAGAAATCCAATCTCTACAAAAAGTACAAAAATTAGCCAGGCATGGTGGCACACACCCATCTGTAGTCCCAGCTACTCGGGAGGCTGAGGTAAGAGAATCACTTGAGCTCAAGAGGCAGAGGTTGCAGTGAGCTGAGATCGTATCACTGCGTTCCAGCCTGGGTGACAGAGTGAGACTCTGTCTAAAAAAAAAAAAAAAAGAAAGAAAAGAAAGAAAAGAAGTTAGTAAATATGAAGATGGGGAGGGGGGAAGGAAATGAGGAGCTACTTCCATTTAGGGAAAAGGAAACCTATGAGAGAGCAAATCATCCGATACGTCACAAAAAGTGGTCTACCTAGGTAAGAGCAAGGAAGTAACTTCATTTTCAATTTAATATTTTTTATTCCCATGGAACTATCTACCATGACTTCTTTTTGAAATTTACTGTTCTTTGCTTGTGTCCACAAAATAATTTGTATATATAAATAAGTTTAGCTTTAAGCAGATAAAATTAAGCTTACTGGTGAAAATTTTTATTTTGTAAATTCTTACACAGAAAGTATTTTTTAAAACTTGATCACTCACTTGATAATGCCAAACACCTATGAAATCCTGGTAATAAATCCCTACTACAAAAACCTAACATCCAAGACATGGAGCAAACTCTTAGCACCGAATTCCACTTTTAATAGATGAGGAGAGCTATTCTTACTTACATATGATAAGAACACGATGGATGTGATAATCTGGACTTTTTAAACCTCCAGTCTTAAACTGGAAGAAAACAGTCTGTTTGAATGGGTGACTGTTGAAGCTAAATAATTTCTAACACTTCTTTTACCTCCATCAATGTATACTGTGATAGAGTTAAGCAGCAGCTGTTGCTAAAACAGGCCTTATTATCTCCAAGTGCTGCTTCAAGGTACTGAACAAGAAGGTGTAAATACATCTGTCTTCTGCTATTTGTAGTTCTACTGGCCTCATGTATGTCTTGCAGTGAGACAGATGGTCCTTGATGCTGCACAGGATTTCAGGCACACGTATTTGCAAAAGTAAGAAGGCAGATGTTGAATATGGTAACAACACGTTTTGTCCCCTTAAGGTTTAAACTGAGGCTTTTATCTCAATTTGGATATTTAATTATTGAATCCTAGAAATCCTTGCTTTAGAAATATAGCACTTTATGGTTATTTTATGAGTATGTGCAAAATAGTTAGGACATAGACCAAATAAAAACTCATCTAACCTAAGTATATAATTTTACCAACTATATTGTCAGATATATTGAAAACAGAATATAATTTACCTGTCTATAAGTAGGTCACTCTGTGTTTTCTTTCTACATAATCCATGCCAAATACTTATTGTTGGTTTTATTTTCAAAATACTAGGAAAGGAGTTTTATAAAAGCAAAGCTTGAGTAAATGAGAATTTCCAGAATGAAAACAGATACACAGAAAATGAAAACTCTCATGTGCTCATCACCCTGTGACATTAATGGAGCCATAAGATTTCTCAGCAAATACAATAAAACTTAATGCCAATAATTAATGCAAATTAGCTAACTCCAGTCTTGAGAATTTGTCATAGTAAAAAAAAAAATTAATAAAATATAGCCTTTAGAATCGAATAGGATGAAAGCTAATGGGATGAAATATTGTCTGAGATTTGCTTCAAAACTCAGCACATGGCAAAAATGAAAATTCATAGAATATATTTGGTTCCCACAAATCAAATATTACTTTTGACAAGGCAAAATACATGTATTTTAGTGAAAATGTTAAATTTTAAGATAATCAAACCATATATTATATTCTGAAAACTTTATGATTAAATGTTTAGATGACTTATAGTAAAAGAATGATCAGAAAAGTCAGTAGGAGTTTCCGAGCATAATCAACAAACACATCGGAGAGTGGCTTACGGCAGCGGTCCCCAACCTTTTTGGCACGAGGAATCGGTTTCATGGAAGTTTTACCTCAGATCATGAGGCATTAGATTCTCATAAGGAACATGCAACCTAGATCCCCCACATGTGTAGTTCACAACAATAGGGTTTGTACTCTTAAGAGAATCAAATGCCGCCACTGATCTGACAGGAGGCGGAGATCAGGTGGTAAAGCTCACTCACCTGGTGTTCACCTCCTGCTGTGAGGCTCAGTTCCTAACAGGCCAGGGAGTGGTACCAGTTGGAAGCCCAGGGACTGGGAACCTCTGGTTTAAAGATTTTGAATCTTGTAATCCAGTAAGAGTCAAGTATAAGTTATGACTGACCACTATCATCAAAGTCTTATAAGTCACTGCACTCTATATTAATAGAAAGGGATAAAAAAATAGTAGATGGGAAGGGAAAAAAGGAATAGTAGGCTGAGTAATTTGTAGTACGCTAAAGCTCTGCCACAAATAGGAAATTCATTCTAGATGACAATTAAGTGGAATTGAAAAAACTAATGAAATACATTCAAGATTTCTTCTTTTGATAACTGTACTACAGTTATATAAGGCAATGTCCTTGCCTTTAGAAAGTACACATTGAAGTATGTAGGGATAAGGGTATATTAAGTCTGCAACTTATTCTAAAACAATTAGGAAAAACATAACGTATACGCAGGCAGAGGGAGAGAACATGAATGATGTGTTAGTGTACATGCAGGCAGAGGGAAACAATGTGAATGATAAAGTAAATAAGTTGATCTATTAACATTTGGGGCCAGGTGCAGTGGCTTGTGCCTATAATCCCAGCACTTTGGGAGGTCAAGGTGGGCAGATCACAGGAGGTCAAGAATTCAAGACCAGCCTAGCCAACATGGTGAAATCCTGTCTCTACTAAAAATACAAAATTTAGCTGGGCATGGTGGTGTACCTGTAATCCCAGCTACTAGGGTTGCTGAGGCAGAAGAATTGCTTGAACTTGGGAGGCAGAGGTTGCTGTGAGCCAAGATTGCACCACTGCACTCCAGCCTGGGAGACAGAGCAAGACTCCGTCTCAAAAAAACAAAACAAAACAAAAAATTGGGGAATTTGGGTATACAAGAATTCTTTTGACTAGTCTTACAATATTTCTGTAAGTCTGAAACTATGTCACAAAAAATGTAAACCTAGTACTCATTGTGGGACGAGTATAAATTATTCTCTCTCAACACTTCAATACAAGGCATGCTAAAAAGAATTTGAAACAATGGCAGAAATAAAATGGTATGAATTGAAAAGAACCCTAGTCAACAATATGATACAAGTATCTTAACTAACACTCATTTCAAAGCACATAAAGTAACTCAAATAATACTTCATTTATTAATAATTATTAAACTGTTCATAATGCAACAGAATATATGCTCCAAAAATCTGAGAACAGAGAGCATATTTTTACAAGAAAAGGAAACATACGAATTTTATCTAAATTCATAATGTGTGATAACACAGGAGGACACCAAATGACTAATAGTTTCTATTCATCTTAGTGCAAAGAGAAATTGGATAGTAAAAGAGAGACAAAGAGAGCAAGAGATTTTATCTTCTTATGGAAAATTTCAAATACTACATAAAAATGTAGACTCACTTCCTACCCCTCCCCATAAATATTATGAATTAAATTCTAACATCATATCATTTTATGCACTAAACTTCAGTTACTATTTCAGAGATATATTTGGAGAAGCTCATTAGAAAAAGAGAGCTAATTCTTTGCATTGTAAAACAGGACTGCTCTTATGTTAAAATTAAATAAACATACACCAGAAACAAAGCACCAGAATATGCTTTTATGACTCCAGGAGCCTTTTGAACCTTCTTAAATTTCCCTCACTCTGAATATAAAATTAAATTACAGAGAGACAATTTTGAGGATGGTTTCACTTAGATTCAGGAAAGACAGGCTAAAATTTGTAAGTGCTTTGTAGAATTGTACAATGCTGGAGTGAATCAAGAGGATACAATTATGCACTGACTAACTTCAGTAAGTAAAAAAGAAACTTTAAAGTTATGATTCCAGATTTAGTCCTATTTTTGATTCTACATCCCAGGAATGTAATATAGAATGAAAAAGTAGCCTAATTGTGAATATAAAGAACATAACCTCTTCACTATTCACAGCCATTATTCTTAAGTTGTTTTAAAATAAACTGAGGAAGAGAGAAGAGAAAGTTGAAATACAATTTAAAATTATAATTTTACTGGACACAAAGAGTTAAAAAGCTGAAAAAAAATTAAAAAGATATACAGGCCAAATTATTGGTGCCTTAAGATGTCTGATTTGAGATGAAGTTTTGCTGAAAAATACAGCAAATGCCACAGACTCAATTTTATGTTTGCCTGCAGCAACAGGATCTCTCTCTCTCTCTCTCTTTTTTTTTTTTTTTTGAGACACAGTCTTGCTCTATCCCCCAGGCCAGAGTGCAATGGCACAATCTCAGCTCACCCCAACCTCTGCCTCCCAGGTTCAAGTGATTCTCCTGCCTCAGCCTCCCAAGTAGCTGGGATTACAGGCGTCCACCACCACACCCAGCTAATTTTTGTATTTTTAGTAGAGATGAGGTTTCACTGTGTTGGCCAGGCTGGTCTTGAACTCCTGACCTCATGATCCACCCACCTCAGCCTCCCAAAGTGCTAGGATTACAAGCATGAGCCACCGCACCCAGCCTAGGATCTCTTTATACACAAACACCACTCTATCTAGCTATAGGGTCAATTTCTATGTTATGGTGATACCTGGAGCTGAAAGGCCTTGTCTCTGAGACTACTGAGTACTTTTTCTTACAAAAGTGACCTCTACAAACACATTAATACTGAGCACAACAAAATTAAGATATACATAGCAGCCAAATAATTTAATATATTTCTTTCATTGGAAAGAACTTGAGGACTGTTTGAGGCCAAGACAGGGTTTTCTCCTTACTACTTTAATACAGAAATGTAAAAAAGTTGTTCCATTTCAAACTAGGTTAAACTTCAGGATGGCTCATTATGGAAAACAAGCAATTTGCCTATAGACATGTATATTTTCTGATATAAAATGGATTTCCAGTGTTAATATACAATTGACTATCTAATGATATCATAGAACTAGCAGTTTATTTTCAGGACCCTAATGAAGTTTTAATATTATATTCCTAAGGGGTAGCAAACAGCTAAAATAAGCACAAATAAATCAAGTGAGTCATCAAAAGTCTTTAAGGAAGTTAATAACCAATCTTAAATAAAGCCCAAATCTTAGTGCACCAGCTTTGAAAACTACCAATAACATCACATTGTCCTGACACTAATGACAGATTAGTATACGTAAATTATATCTAAATATAGATGATTTTTTCAAAGTATTAAAAACATGGTTATCATCTAAGGTTCTCTCCATATTTGTATCTATCAAAATTTGGGAGTCATTTCAAATCCCGAAAGAGCCAGGAAAATGAAACTGTACTTTCTTTCAGACAAAGCCACAAGGCAGTGAGGATAAGACGAAGTAGATGGATCTGTTTTTGATTAGCCAATACTAGTTTTCACAGCTTGTCACTGCTTTGTTTTCTCGATGGATGTGTGTATACATGGTTGTGTGCAAGTACATTTGTACAAGTTATATGCTTTGTACTTAATCTGATCCCATTAAGTCTCATTTGAGCTGGAAATGAAGAACATAATAAAAACCACACAAAGAAAAGTACATGTATTCATTCAACCCTGTAAAACAGCTGTTAAGAAAGCACCAAGCCTGAGGCCTTACCCGGTTCGTTTGGTGATGGTCCCCAATGTCATTGGCTGCTTGATTTGTGCAAGAGGCATCACTACCATCAAGCTGGGGAGAGGAGACAGCCGAGGGTTGCCGGGGTTGTTGTTGGTAAAATTGTTATAGGAGTCTTGGCTGTTCAGTTTCCCTACAAAGAGAAAAATAAAGAAAAGCATCACCAAGGGAAGTTCCCTATTTCTGATAGGGTTTTCACTGACTCCAGTAATCATTTAAGAAAGGCATCAAAGGTAGAATTGATGCCAAGAGAATTACAATTATGTGGATGAGAAGAAACCAAACTATTCTTGTAGAGCTAGATGGCTCATGCCTGTAATCTCAGCACTTTGGGAGATCAAGGCAGGAGGATAGGTTGAGGCCAGGAGTTCGAGACCAGCCTGGGAAACACAGCAAGACCTCCATCTCTACAAAAAAAATTAAAAATTAGCTGAGTATGGTGGTACATAGCTGTAATCCTAGCTACTCAAAATACTGAGGCAAGAGGATTACTTGAGTCCAGGTATTCAAAGTTACATTGAGCTATGATCGTACCCCTGCACTCCAAGCCCAGGTGGCATAGAGAGACCCTGTCTCTAAACAAACAAAAAAGAAGTATTCTGGTAGCATCAATGTGACTTGATTATAAATATATTTCAGTCTTTGGGAATTAGGGCTGAATTCCTTATCTTTCTAAAGACAGATAAAGTGGTTTGTTGGCCTTCTTAGGTCCTTACATTCAACACAATCTGCTATTTCCCCCATACCTTGTCAATTTCTAGACAAAAGCCAGCTGAGCTTTTGATAGGAATTACATTTCATCTGGAGATCCATTTGGTGAATATTGCCATTTTAACAATATTATGTGTTCTAATCCAAGAACTTAGGATGCCTTTCCCTTTACCTAGATATTCTTAAATTTCTTTCAATGTTGTTTCGTTGTTTTAGGGTATAAGTTTTGTACTTCTTTGGTTAACATATTACTATTTCATTCTTTTTCATGTAATTTGTAAATGAAATTGTTTTCTTAATTTCACTTTTCAGATTATTCATTGCTAATGTATAGAAATACAGGTAACTTTTGTACATTGATCTTGTGTCCTACAACTTTGCTGAACTAATTTCACAGTTCTAATAATTTCTTCTGGATTGCTCAGGATTTTGTACATACATAATTGCATCATCCTCAAAAAAGAGATAGTTTTACTTTTTCCTTTCCAGTTTAGATTCCTTTTTCTTTTTCGGCCTAACTGACCTACCTAGAACTTCTACTACAATGTTGATTCAACAGGGGAAAAGCAAACTGTGATTTATTTTTAGTTAATTTTGTGTATGTAGTGAGAGTTGAGTTTCATTGTGTTCATTCTTTTTTTAATTAGAGGTGTAATTGCTCCATCACCATTTGCTAAAAAGATTAACCTTTCTCCTTTAATTGCCTTTCCACATTTGTCAAAAACCAATGTGTGGGTCTATTTCTGGATTGATATATGTGTTCCATTGATCTATGTGTATATCCTTTCACCAATGCCACATTTTCTTGATTACTACAGTTTTCTAGTGAAAAAAGAATTGTTTTTTTCTATAATTCTAAATATTTTCTATAATTAAATTTATTAATTAAATTTCTATTAGTTGATGGATTTACAAAGAAACTTTATAAAATTATTTCATTTTCTGTGTTATGGAATAAGTCAGTGCCTATAATTCAACAATTCTTTCACACAGAAAACTTCTTATTAATCTAATGTTATTTTATATCACTGTTCTTGACTGTTGATAAAAATTATCAACCCCATTTATGTGCTTAGCAATACATATGGTATTTTAAAAATGATAACTACAGTAAGCAAACACATATACTTTCTTTTACTAATTTGAATTAAGGTGACAAATTTACGTACACAACAAAAGAATCCCCCCAAAAAAGTCCTAATTAATATCCTATTTCTAAAACACACCCTAAAAAACAATTGCTTTAAAAATAGCATGGATTCAGAATAGTGGGAGAACTACCACACAGTATCTAATGGTAGCCTGAGAGGTAGTGAAAAGTCAAAAGTCCCTTTCTAAAAAATTATAAGATGACAGTGGCTTCAGAATTAGATAACGCCTTAACCAAATGCTATTTCTTCCTTGGACACAAATCTGTCTTTCTATATTACTCTACAGAATTATCAAGTTAAAGTTTGATAAATGTCTCTTTTGTAAAATATGGGAAAAGATAAGAAATTCATGCAAATAAAATAAATCTTTCTCTATCTCCTCAATTTCTAATTCAGAATACACATTAAAGTTAATAGAAGCAATCTATACCTGTTGCAAAAATAACAAAAGACAGCATTCACAATACATACAAGATGATTTAGGCTACAACAGAGAACCTTGTAGAAAATATGAAGGGAGAAATCCCATTACAGTATTATATGTGTAGAAGAATATGAGAAAATCGGCTTTATAGTTAAGCCATTCAAAGTAATTTATCATCACATTCTCAAGGCCAATAGAGATGTAAATAATTATAAGATTGCTATTAGACAACTATGCTAATATTAATTTGAATTTTAAATCAGACTGCAGCTTTATGTCACAAGCTGCTGAAAATTAAGAATGTGTACATCATATATATTTCACAACTAGTAAACAAATATTTGTTGAGTGCCTTAGCCCATGATAATACTATAAGGGACTGTTTTCCTTGTTATCGTGAAGTTACAGTCTAACAGGTACAAACAGGAATCATTAAGTGTTAATTGTCTAGAACTAAAGACAAGTAGATGTGGGAACAGCTTTATTTGGAAAAGGGCTCAAGGAAAAGGGCAAATGGGATACGATCTAGATTTTGAAAACTGGACAAAATATGGATAAGGGTAGGAGAGAAGGAACATTCTGAGCATGAAGGATAACACGAGGGGAGAACAGCATAAAGGGATGCCATTGTGTGAGGAATCTCTAACTATCACAAAGAAGAGATAATAGAAAGCAGTAGAATATAAAATATTTCAGTTTTCGGAGGACCTCTCAATTGAGCCAGAGGAGTAGGAACTTTGGTTAATTTCTTCAGCAAGGGAATGGTATAGATGTTGAAGTCATTGAATTTGACAGATAAAAGGAGTGGTCTAGGAAAATGAAGTGATCCACTGAGAAGTTCCAAATCTGTGGTTTAGCTAGGCATGACTTAAAATGCTTCAATGTCTCACCAGGATAAAGGACATCCTCAGAATAGCATACAAAGAACTTCAGACTTAGCCTTCTCAACCTGCTCCTGTGTTTATGCTGTAGAGTCCATTTGAAATCAGCACATCTGACAGAGTAAAGTTAAGTTGTGTAGGTTTTACATTCATGTTTATGTTTGTAGGGTGGTGTCTGTCTTACATATTAATGGATATGGCTAGCAACTTATAAACACAGCTTTAATGAAACAATAGGTATATTAATAAAATGGTGAATAAAGCAAAGGTCTGGCTAGCACCCTTTTCAGCCTTAGCCCACCTGCACCCAGGTGAATAATAAATAAATAAAATAAAAAATTTTTAAAAAGCCAAGGTCCAAGAAGATAAAATCAGAGAAAAAGGTACTAACTCTAATAGTCTTCAATAGGGTTGTTTCAGTAGTGAGGTGGAAAAGACAAATTGTAAGGAATAAGCAAAGGAACTGCTGATAGAAAAATCAAGGTCACAGATACAGATCCAAGATTTAAAGACTGACACTGAAAAGAAGACATTAACAAAGATGACATACGGCACCAAGCAAAAGTTTCATTGGGCCTTTGCTCTTTCACTTCACACTTTTGGTGGCTTATTGGTATCAGGCCCTGTTCTAGATTCTGAAGCAGTAAGTCCAAGGGACTTCAAAGAGTTCATAATATAATGGTACAGATGTACACATTAACAAAAAATGAAAAACGCGAGAAAAACATGCTAATAATTACATCTGAAAAATGACTCAGGAGCAGAAAGGAAGGAGTCAATTTTATTATCATTTTAAAGGACAAAAGGGAGAAAAGTATACAAAATTTGAGCATAAAGGAAGGAATCTGTATCTTCTTATTTTGCTTTTCTTGTAGAAAATAAAGGAGGAGAGCTATATAAATAATATCAGAAGTTAGTAAAATGAAAGTGCTAGCTTAGACAAGAAATCTCAATAGCTGACACAGACATGTAAATAATACACATTAAAGAAATAAATGAAATACGTATACAAAACAGCCTACCAATCCTTTCTTCCCAAACCTATTGTTAAAATCTTTGGTTATAAATGATTTTACACTATTTATTCTGTCTTAGATTTTCTTTGAAAATTCAGCGGGAATCTAACAAACCTCCAGATTTGTCCTCCACAATACTGGAGATTCCACCAAGCTGCCTGGACTCCTGACGACAGTGTCTTACTAGTCATTAATAGCTAATAACTCAATAAATGTTTGCTGAATGAATGAAGGAAATATATTTATTTCCATATCCAGGAGGCAGAGAAAAATATGGCTCTATGATCTATAGAAAAAATAATTCTGGAGGGGACTCAGTACTTCAGAAGGTTGCCAGATGACTGGAGTCTGCAGCTTTCAGTATTCTGCTCAGTCTCATGTTCACTGGCCCAGGAGGTCAGACAAGATAACTTTAAAAATAGATCTTTAGACATTTCCATGTGGTTATATCAAGCCTACACATTTTCAAGCCAGAATTCTTCACTAAAGAAGTTTAGCAGGAAGAAAACCATAGTGTCTGCCTTGGACCTAGATGAAGTCTGTTGCTATTCTTTTTCTTTGCTCCACTTCTCAGAAATACAGAAGATACAAATAATATTTCTGAGATCTATGAACAGGTATCACCTTCATTAACCTTTCTTTACTACACTCTTCTATTTTTTCCTTTATTGTAAGAGTACAGGGAAAAATAACAGAGATTATTTAATTGCAGTTTTGGTAGTGGACTGCATGAAGTCTTGAGATAAATATTTCACACACCATTATACTTTCAAATTCCAGCTAAGACAAGACCTGTAAGTGACAAATGCCATGAGAATGAATATTCTCACAGTATTTCTGGCACAAGCAGACAGAGGAAGTCCCAAAAATCTCATGAGAAAATAAGCTCATCTAAGACTCTCATCCCAGTTTTTTGGGCTTACTCTATATAGATAAACTTGCATAAGCCTCAGGCTTTTGGGTCTTTATCCAAATCCACTAGAGCTTTGATCCTTTAGAGGTTTACCAGTCCCCACGATAGATGCAGTTCTCTTGGGGGGAAGAAATTCCAAGTTCCAATAAAATGGCTTCTCAGTAAGTTAAAGTAGGAATTCTATTTAGGAATACAAAATTATTTTAAAATCTGAATTTTTAAAACATCCCTTGATGTTTAAAGCTATGATGTCTTGTTTTTGTTCTACTTTCAGTTTTTGTTTACTGCTATTGTTGTTTTTAATGTTATAACACAAAGCCATTAAACCACTTAT
>PVKP010034980.1:0-23720 GCA_004027715.1 Plecturocebus donacophilus | reverse complement strand
AAAAGAGACAAAGAAGGGCATTATATAATGGTAAAAAGATCAATGCAACAAGAAGAGCTAACTACCTTAAATATTTATACACCCAGTGCAGGAGCACCCAGATACATAAAGCAAGTTCTTAAAGACCTACAAAGAGACTTAGACTCCCGCACAATAATAGTGGGAGACTTTAACACTCCACTGACAATATTGGACAGTTCAATGAGACAGAAAGTCAACAAGGATATCCAGGACTTGAACGCAGATTTGGACCAAGCAGACCTAATAGATATTCACAAGACGCTCCACCCTAAATCCACAGAATACACATTCTTCTCAGCACCACATTGAACTTACTCCAGAATTGACCAAATAATTAGAAGTAAAACACTTCTTAGCAAATGCAAAAGAACGGAAATCATAACAAACAGTTTCTCAGACCACAGCACAATCAAATTAGAACTTATTATTAAGAAAAGCACTCAAAACTGCATAATCACATGGAAACTGAACAACTTGCTCCTGAATGACCAATGGATAAACAATGAAATGAAAGCAGAAATAAAATTGTTCTTTGAAACCAATGAAAATGAAGACACAACATACCAGATCCCGTGGGACACATTTAATGCAGTGTCTAGAGGGAAATTTATAGCAATAATTACCCACATGAGAAACAAGGAAAGATCTAAAATCGACACCCTATCATCAAAATTGAAAGAGCTAGAGAAGCAAGATAAAAAAAACTCAAAAGCAAGCAGAATACAAGAAATAACTAAGATCAGAACAGAACTGAAGGAGATAGAGACACAAAAAGCCCTTCAAAACACCAAGAAATCCAGGAGCTGGTTTTTTGAAAAGATCAACAACATAGACAGACTGCTAGCTAGAATAATGAAAAAGAAAAGAGAGAAGAATCAAATAGATGCAATAAAAAACAATAAAGGGGAGATCACCACCAATTCCTCTGAAATACAAACTGCCATCAGAGACTACTACAAACAACTCTATGCACATAACCCAGTAAATCTGGAAGAAATGGATAAATTCCTGAACACTTGCACACTCCCAAAACTAAGCCAAGAAATTGAAACCCTGAAGAGACCAATAACAAGGACTGAAGTTGAGGCAGCAATTAATAGTCTACTGACCAAAAAAAGTCCAAATCCATATAGGTTCACAGCTGAATTCTACCAGACATACAAAGAGGAGCTGGTATCATTCCTGTTGAAACTATTCCAAACAATACAAAAAGAGGGAATCCTACCTAACTCTTTCTATGAGACCAACAATATCCTGATACCAAAATCTGGCAGAGACACAATTAAAATCGAAAACAAAAGGCCAATATCCATGAGGAACACTGATGCAAAAATCTTCAATAAAATACTGGTAAACAGAATCCAACAGAACATCAAAAAACTTATCCACCATGATCCAGTAGGCTTCATACCGGGGATGCAAGGCTGGTTCAACATACACAAATCTATAAATGTAATTTACCACATAAACAGAACCGAAGACAAAAACCACACGATTATCTCAATAGAGGCAGAGAAGGCCTTTGACAAATTCAACAGCCCTTTATGCTAAAAACTCTCTATAAACTAGGTATCGATGGAACATATCTCAAAACAATAAAAGCTATTTATGACAAACTCACAGCCAATATCATACTGAATGGGCAAAAATTAGAAGCATTCCATTTAAAAACTGGCACTAGACAAGGATGCCCTCTCTCACCACTCCTATTCAATATAGTATTGGAAGTTCTAGCCAGAGCAATTAGGCAAGAAAAAGAAATAAAGGGCATTCAATTAGGAAAAGAAGTGAAATTGTCCCTATTTGCAGATGAAATGATCGTATATTTAGAAGACCCCATCGTCTCAGCCCAAAACCTCCTTATGCTGTTAAGCAACTTCGGCAAAGTTTCAGGATACAAAATCAATGTGCAGAAATCACAAGCATTCCTATACACCAGTAACAGACTTCAAGAGAGCCAAATCATGAGCAAACTCCCATTTACAATTGCTACAAAGTGAATAAAATACCTAGGAATACAACTAACAAGGTGGTAAAAGATCTCTTCAAGGAGAACTATGAACCACTGATCAAGGAAATAAGAGAGGACACAAACAGATGGAAAAATGTTCCATGCTCATAGTTAGGAAGAATCAATATTGTAAAAGTAGCCATACTGCCCAAAGTAATTTATAGATTAAATGCTAGCCCCATCAAGCTATCATTTACCTTCTTCACAGAACTGGAAAAAAAAACCCTTTAAACTTCATATGGAACCAAAACAGAGCCCACATAGCCAAGACAATCCTAAGCAAAAAGAACAAAGCTGGAGGAATCAAGCTACCTGACTTCAAACTATACTACAAGGCTACAGTAATCAAAACAGTATGGTACTGGTACCAAAACAGAGATATAGACCAATGGAACAGAACAGAGGCCTTGGAAGTACTGCCACACATCTACAACCATCTGATCTTTGACAAACCTGACAAAAACATGCAATGGGGAAAGGATCCCCTGTTTAATAAATATTGTTGGGAATACTGGCTAGCCATATGCAGGAAGCTGAAACTGGACCTGCTCCTTACACCTTATACAAAAATTAACTCCAGTTGGATTAAAGATTTAAACATAAAGACTAACACCATAAAAACCCTAGAAGAAAACCTAGGCAAAACCATTCAGGACATAGGCACAGGCAAGGACTTCATGACTAAAACACCAAAAGCAATGCCAACAAAAGCCAAAATAGACAAATGAGACCTAATTAAACTTAAGAGTTTCTGCACAGCAAAAGAAACAACCATTAGAGTAAACTGACAACCAACAGAATGGGAAAAAATTTTCTCAATCTACCAATCAGACAAAGGGCTAATATCCAGAATCTACAAAGAACCTAAAGCAGATTTACAGGAAAAATAAACCCATTCAATAGTGGGTGAAGGATATGAACAGATGCTTTTCCAAAAGAAGACAAATATGTGGCCAGCAAATGTGAAAAAATGCTCATCATCATTGGTCATTAGAGATATGCAAATCAAAACCACACTGAGTACCATCTCACACCAGTTAGAACGGCAGTCATTAAAAAACCTGGAGACAACAGATGCTGGAGAGGATGTGGAGAAAACGAAATACTTTTACACTGTTGATGGGAGTTTAAATTAGTTCAACCATTGTGGAAGACAGTGTGGCGATTCCTCAAGGATCTAGAAATAGAAATCCCATCTGACCCAGCAATCCCATTACTGGGTATATACCCAAAGGATTATAAATGGTTCTATCATAAAGACACATACACATGTATGTTCATAGCGGCGCTGTTTACGATAGCAAAGGCCTGGAACCAACCCAAATGCCCATCAATGATAGAGTGGACCAAAAAAATCTGGCACATATACACCATGGAATACTATGCAGCCATAAAAAACGATGAATTTGTGTCCTTTGTAGAGACACGGATGAACCTAGAAACCATCATTCTCAGCAAACTGACACAAGAACAGAAAACCAAACACCGCATGTTTTCACTCATAGGTAGGTGATGAACGATGAGAACACTTGGGCACAGGGAAGGGGACAACACTCACAGGGCTAGGTGGGGGGGGGGAGGGGAGGGGGGACAGTTCAGAGGGGCATGGAGGAATGGGAGGGATAACACCTGGAGAAATGCCTGATGTAGGCAATGGTGGCAGGGGGGAATGGAGACAGCAAGCCACCATGGCATGTATGTACCTATGTAACAATCCTGCAGGATGTGCATGTGTACCCCAGAGCCCAGATACAAAAAAAAAGCATGAATTTAGTAAAAAAAAATCTAGTATGAAAATATAGAGTAGAATGCTGTTATAATTGTTAGCTTTGAACCTCAGATTTAGTTATATTATTCATTGCATAGCATACTACCATTAACACATAAATTACTCTTCTATTGACTATTAACATTTTTTCTTTCATACCATGTTCTTTCAGTCTACCCTCCTTAGTATCATTTACCTATTGGAAAAGACTCAAATAAAAAAAAACCCAGTGTTTTAGAAAATAAGCTTTTTTTTTTACTTTACTTAAATGATCGCATGCTTTTTTATTTTTGCCAATTTTCAGTGAGTTCCTTGTAATATTCTATAGATCATTAATGCTTTGCCAGTGATTAATACTGCAAGTATCTTCTCCCACTCAGCCATCTTCTCTCTCTTAATTTAGATTATGGCATCCTTTGCAGAATAGATATCTTGAGTTTAACATAGTCAAATCTAATAATGTTTATCTTTATGTTTGGTGCTTTTCAGGCTTTGCTAATAATAATTTTACCCACCTCTTCTTCTGGAACAGACACTCTTCAGATTTTTATTGCATGTTTCTTTACATGCCAAAGAAACTGACCTTGGCATTTTCTTTTGTCACAGCAGGATCTCAAAATTTTTGATGGGTCTTCTGTGCCTTATCGATCCACAGACACCATAGAGACATCTTTAACATTGTTCCAGCTCCACACTCTTTCAAAGGTCTGCTCAACAACTTATCAAACTAGTGTCCTCCCCCATAAATGTCCTACAGTTCACACAAAAGACACTAGCCTCTTGAGGGAGACCTTTACAATTTTCATTGACACCAGTCCTTTCAAGTTACTGCATGCTGCTAAAATAAAGCCATCTTTCTCAACGTGGTACTATGTAACCTAACAGAACCTTGCCCCTGCTTGTGGTCTCCTTCCCTTTGCAGAGCTCACTCAATATGAGCTTTCCCCATAACTCACAGACTTACCCATAAGATAGGAAGGGTATTCCTATGTGCACATAGCTGACCAAGGATGTGATCTCTGAATCTCAAATTGTCTTCATTCCTTTAAGCTAGTTGATTGAACAAAGGAAATAGACATCCCATTTTAGGCTCTTTCAACTTGAAAATATATGACTTAACATATCACAATTGCCATAAATTGATTTCATTTACATTTTGTCAAATAAGAATAGTAGTTCCTACAATTATACATAACTAGTTACTTATCAGAGCTCCAATATGGTACACAAGTACAAACAAAATGGGAACTTAAGCTTGGAGAGGGCCAAACGTTCCCTTGGATTGACCCTTTAAGGAAAGAAGTTATGCAGGATTACCTTCAAAGGGACTTCAACAATTTCACTTGAACATTTTATTTTCATTTTTATTTTATAGTATATTCAATTTAAAAACTGATTATAATCTAAGACTAGTTTCCTCATAAAAGAGTTTTGTTTGGCTCAAAAAGCACAATCTACTAGAAGGAGGTTCTTTCTGATCAAGTAGTCACCAAACTCTTCTCCTGCTGCTAAACAACAAATTGTTTATTGAATGCAGTCCTAAGCAAGCTTATAAATCTCTGCCCACATTCTGGAATATGTTGCCATTTGTAGAGGACCTATAGAATCAATAAAATTCCTATAAATTATGGATCCATTTCACCAACAGTGGCAACGATTCTAACTTGAACATATATACTCCCACATACACATCTGTGCATACACACACACACACACACACACACACACACACACACACACATACCGTGTTTAAAGAACATTTTCTTTTTTAAATTTAATTTTTTTGAGATGGAGCCTAGCTCTGTCACACAGGCTGGAGTGCAATTGCATGATCTCAGCTCACTGCAAACTCTGCCTCCCGGGTTCTAGTGATTCTCCAGCCTCAGCCTCCCTAGTAGCTGGGATTACAGGCACCCACCACCACACTGAGCTAATTTTTGTATTTTTAGTAGAGATGGGGTTTCACTGTGTTAGCCAGGCTGGTCTCAAACTCCTGACCTTGTGATCCACCCGCCTTGGCCTTCCAAAGTGGTCGGACTACAAGCGTGATCCACTGCACCCCTCCTTAAAGAACATTTTTATTGCTTTGAACATTTTTTTCCATGTAACTTCTCTTCAGAAATCTAAAAACCTGGCATACCTTTAAACCTATTAATACTTTTTCCATCTCAGGAACTTGAGAAAATCCCAAAGATTTTTTATCTTATTACAGAAATTTAAGTTTCATAGAAAGATTCTAAACACTTTATATTAGCCAACCATTTAAAGAAGACTCTTCAACTGAAGATATACAAAATTTCTTAAAAAGAGTTGTTTCGATTAACCAAATCAGCCTTTCTAGCAACGTGTTTCATTCAAATTACATTTAAATGCTTATACTTCATAGGTAAATTCTTTAGACACAGCAAATTCACCATAACTTTGCCTGTCTTTATACACACATCTGCCATATAACAGGACCTCCAGCAAGGAAAAGTAATAAACAAATTCAGGAAGGAACTCTTTGCAGTCAAAAGCTGTTTAATACCTATGCTGCATATTTATGGGCAAAATGAACAAATCTGATATTTGATGCTATATTTGTTAGTATCTGGTACCATGTAAGGAACTTGCTCATATATTACTGACATAGCAATTTCAACATTAGTTTTCCTGTCCTTCTACATATATATGCCCCATACCCATAATATGTCCTATAGATGACAATGATAAGCTTCTTGCTCAGGCACTTTTAGGTCTAGGTGGCATATTTGATATAAAAGTTAGCATGTGTGACCACTGATGATCTCTTTGCTCTTATCAAGAACACAAGACTGTTTACTGAGGTTTCTGAACTTTTCTGAATAAACAACAACAAAGAAAATTCCTCTATATCACCCAGTTTTTGAAATAATTTCAAAGGCTTTAAAGGCTTTCATATAATTTCTTTCTTTCTTTTTTTTTTTATATATATCCTTTTGAGATGGAGTTTCACTCTTGTTGCCCAGGCTGGAGGGCAAAGACAGGATCTAGGCTCACCACAACCTCCACCTCCCAGGTTCAAGCAATTCTCATGCCTCAGCCTCCTGAGTAGCTGGGATTACAGGTGCATGCCACCACGCCCGGACATATATAGTATTTTTAGTAGAGACGGGGTTTCACCACATTGGCCAGGCTGGTCTTGAACTCCTGACCTCATGATCCACCCACCTCGGCCTCCCAAAGTGCCGGGATTACAGGTGTAAGCCACTGCACCTGGCCTCATGTAATTTCTAAAACGAGTATTTATGTTCATATCATAAACAAAAGCCCTTGAAAAGGTTCATTATGTTTTTAATTTCACTTATTATTTGACATTGCAATATTAGGTTCCCTTTCCCCATTTTGTGCTATGCTGTCCTTTACAGAGATCCCATCCAACAAATGAGATTCTACTTTGAATGCACTACAAAAAGATATTTTTTGCTTTTTGCTACATACCTACTTTTAGCTCATAATGCAATTTCTGTTTCTCATGACTGTGCTAATTAAATTAAATTGAAATTTTCAATACATAAAATTTCCAATGCTTCCCTCATATTTTTAAATGACTTGCACCCCTATTTTCCTCTCTTAACACTTATAAACAGACCATTCCATTAAATATACATGTACCAAATATGAAGACTTAAGGATGTCTGGGAGAATTTATACATGAGCCCTCAGAACTTTACAATAAACAACTCCTTAAGAGGGTTTTCTTTTTTGCTCTTACAATTCATAAACCCCATCCACAATACAACAGCTTTGATTTATATAATTTCATTTCATCAGGTCAGGATATGTTCAGTTATGAGTAATAGCAAACTCAAAGAATATGGCTAAACCAAGAAGAATTTATTTTTATGACATGAAAAGAAGCCCAGTGGCAGGAAGTTCAGGGTTGTTAATGAGATTCACCAATGCCAACAGGTAGCCAAGATCTTTCCAACTTTCAATTCTGCTTATCTTAGAGTATAGAATCTTTCACGCTCAAGGGTATCCAGGAGTCATATAAGACCTGCTGGGTTTAAAATCAGTTAAGACAGGTAAAAGGGCAAAAGGTCAAATGATGAAGAGAGTCTTCCTAGAGACATGTTGCCTTTTTATTAAAAATGATTTCCTCCCCAGAAATTCCTGCCTATATCTCATTGGCTAGAATCATGTCACACAGTCACTGCAGCTTCAAGATAGGCTGAGAAATCAGGTATTTCTATTTGGGCTCATTAACACCATAAATACACTTGAAGTTCTCTTAATAAAGAATGGAGTAGTGGTTCTAGTGCAATGACTGTCATCCCAGCACTTTGGGAGGCTGAGGCAGGAGGATCATGTGAGTCTAGGAGTTTAAGGCCAGCCTGGCCAACATAGCAAGACCCCATTGTTACAAAAAAAAATTTAAAAATTAGCCAAGTGTGGCGGCATGCGTCTGTAGTTCCAGCTACTTGGGAGACTGAGGTGAGAGGATCACTTGGTCCTGGGAAGCCTATGCTACAAAGAGCCATGATTGTGGCACTGCACTCCAGCCTGGGCAACGTAATGAGAACTTGTCTCAAAAAAAAAGTAGTTGACTTTGGGTAGGCCATCAGTAATTTGAGTATTTTGAAATTACAATGAAGTGATATCACAATGGTAGAGAATTATATATTGAAAATTTATGGCATTTCTTCTCCTTATGTAAATATCAGCCAGTAACATACCAAAGCCTCTAGCATGCCACAGACACATAAATAGATGGGGATTACAGATGCAGTTTAAAGGTACTTCAGATTCCTGTCCTTTGTCTTTTGACATGTGGAAGACAGTTGACACTGATGGATACATTGCCCTCATCAGGAATTGATCTTCAGTAGCCTTTATTTTCCTTCCTTATCGCAGACATTATATGAAATCAAGAACTTTCATAAAGGTTTTATATCACAGATTGTCAAGCTTCAAAACTTTTCCATGTCTACTTGCATTTCTTTACATATATTGGATATAATTATTGAGTATATATTGATTACTTCCATGTCAGCATAACGCACACCAGAAACTTAATTTACAATTCTGTATGTTAATGAGTCAATATTTAAAGATTCTATTTCTTTCAACTTACGCAGGACACAATAATGATTCCTCTATAATGTGTAAGCAAAACAAATGATAACATAATATCACCTGAACTTTCACAAACTGGTAATTTAACAGAGCCTCTATTTTGTTTTAAATTTCATGACATTTCAAACCTATGTGCTTTGTCTAATTTTAATGCTGAAATTGTGTGATCATTGATAAAATATTTCTAATAGAAAACAGATTATAAGCCAGTTCCTCTAGATTTTACTAATGCAGTTACATGAGAAAGTGTCCCTACATCATGATTATATAATTTTTATAAAACATCTTTACAATTAAAAAATAAAACATCTACATAAAATTATTTTTATTCAAGCCAAAACAAAATACCTTGAAATGGATATCATATTTTCTATCATTTGAAATTTCATTGCATAGCTAAAAGACATGCTACTCAAAATGGATGTAGTTTCACACATTGTTATAGGTCCCTGTCCTATCTTAGATTTTCTTGTACTTTGCTAAAAGAAAATCCAATAAATTTAATTCCTACAATTTGCAAACATATAATATTATTAACTTTAACTGCTAAGACTTTTCCTTATGGTTGGGATTTAGACAGAATAGAAAAGATCTTTTTATCTTGGGTTCACACATGAAAAATCAGACAAATTAAAAATTACCCTATGGGGCTAATGAAGAGTGATGAATTCAACAATGTCTTGATGAACAGAATCCCAGAGAGAAACAAGTCCTTGATTTCTAAACTGAGATTCATAGTAGCTTCTATATCTGGGACAGGCAGCTAGGCTGGATATGGTCAGACTTGCCATTAGTAGACAGATTATGCCAGGAAAAAAAAATAAGTTTTAAACAGCAGTGACCAAATCATGATGAAGATGAAAAATATTTTATTCTGCATCAAATAGGTTAGTTTAATTGCGATACTTTCAGGAGGGGAGAAATTATACATTCGAACTTAAAAATTCATTTATTGTTTTGGGGAGTCTATAAATATTTGGGCCAATTAGTTTCAATTTATTTAAAAAGTAGTGGAGTCCAAGATGGAGTAGGAAAATAGTAAAACTTTTATTTCATAAAGAGAATAAATTTCACAAAGAAGCATATAAAAATAATTTTATGGCATAATTTTTCAATGTACTGAAATTTAACTGGCATACAATGAAAAACATATATCTTAAATATGCAGCCAGATAAAATTTTAATATATATGTGTATATGTGACATATATTTACAAATATACACACACACACACACACATAGTTATGGACAAAATTCTATCTCCCACAAATTCATATGTTGAAACTCTAATCCACAATATGAATGTATTTGGAGATGCAGCATTTAGAGAATTAAAGTTAAATGGGGCCTAAATTCAATATGGCCAGCATCCTTATAAGAAGAAGAAGAGATACCAAGGATGCTATCTTAGAATTGGCAAATTCCAGATACTATTTCTGAGTAACAAATAACTCAAAATCTTAGTGGCTTAAAACAATATTATTGTGCTCAAACATTTTCAATTTGTGCAACACTTAACTGAGATTAGCTCATGTTTGCTCTACTTAGCATGAGGTGGAATGATTTAAAGTATGGATTTGGGGGCTGAAATTATATAAAGGCTTGTTTATTCATATGTTTAGTAGATGATGTGGGCTGCTGGTTGAGACCTATGTCCACCCTACATGACCTGGCCTTCCTCACGACATGGTGAGTAGGTGACATGGACTAGCATTCCAAAATAAAGAGGAAGATAGACAGGAGCCATTGTGCATTTTATAATCATGTTGGAGGTCAAACAGTATGACTTCCATCACATTATATTTTTTGAGGCAAAAGCAAAGGCCTGCCTAGGTTAAAGGGAAGGGGAAGTAGACTATACCCCTTAATGAAGAGTAGCAATATTCTAGAAGACCATAAGATAATGAATCTCTGATCCAAACATTGTGGCAATTTTTGAAAAATACAATATGCCATAGCAGTTTTCTGCATTTGAAGTAAAATCTCCAAACATGTGCATATTAATTTTGAGTAACTCTGATGAGTGGGACTAAAAATTGAAGTGGAAAAAAACTTATTGTTTTGAGATCATACATTTTTATACTTTTGAATTTTAAACATAATCTTCAAGCATACTTTAAAAAAATTATGCAAATTATAATAATGGTATCTCTAAGTACAAGTATTACCAGAAATCAGTGCATACACAAATTGTGAAAGAAACCTAGTTTTATAAATGGATAGAATCAATTATACTGTTCTGATTTTACAAATGAGATAATAACTACCCATTAATAGTGGACATCTGATGGAATTGTCAGATATTATCTACATTTCCAGACCATTGCTGAAATCCTTGCTCATTTGCTTACTACAAAGAACTGCTTGCTGTACACATAGATATATACTTATATTGTTGTTCTCAGGCCACAATGTCATGCACTATGTACAAAATGTTTGCAGAACAGCAGTAGGAGCTTTATTGGCTCTGTAAGTTAAGTTTGATTCATTAAAGGAGAGCACACCATTTCAATAAAAGCCTTAGTATAATAACCAATTTATCCCATTGTGTCATGTTACAAATAAAAACAGATTTGTATTGCACTTATGGAAGTAATTGTATTGCCATAAGTTAAGAATACTCACAAATTGTTTTCAAATTCTGGATAATTCAGGAAGAGAGAATCAAATATGCTCTAAGTTTTGTTTATAGGAGTATACTAAATTGTTAAAAGCTGTCAATAGCTGAAAAGAAAAGTTTTAAGACTCTGAATAAAGAAAGAATCAGCAAACATTTTTAAGCAAAAAGTTAAAAAGATTGGTTCAGTCCATACAGTTAATTCCTGTTCTGCATGATACTCATGAACACTTCAGCTCTCCATGAGTTCTGAAAGTTTTTCCTCTTTTCTGATGTCACAGTCTCCAAAGTTATTAGAAACCTCCATTTAAGAGCACCTGCTGGAGTTCTATAGCTGATTATTATAAAACCGCCTTCTATAAAGAATCAAAACAAGACAGCAATGGTCTATGGATGAAAAAAATTTTAAGGCTGGCATAATCAAAAAACACAATTGACAAGTGAATTTGTTACCTGTGTGGCACACAATAATTTTAACATAAGAATTATGATTAACACTGATAATATACACGAAGTTATATTAGAATTACGGATGTTTCTCATAATTTTGGAACATATACCAATAACATATCTATACAAATACAGCCCAAAGAAAAGCAAACACTATTTCATATTTGACAGTGCTTCCTGTATAATTTTTATTATACAGGAAGCCAAATTATGCAATTTTTGGACTTTAGTGGAATCTAATATCTTAAATAATTAGCTTAAAAGACAAAATTTATTATTTGATTTTTGGAAAGTTTGTCAAATATAGAAGGTTTAAAACCCTTGATATTACAAAATAAGTTTACAGGTCATTGTAAAGTTATTTATTTAACCAAAGTGACCATTCAAGGATGTCAAAAAAAAAAAAAGTGAAAATCTTCATTCTTTGAGAGACGGGATTTAATTTTCTAAACAAGAAGCCTTAATAAAACAGCATGAAGCCAGTTATATTTGTTTTTCAAAATTTTGTAAACAGCCTATAATATTTAACCTTGATTATAAAATATAACTGCCTTAAGCCTTTTATAATCTTTATTAAGGAGTTGGTTAATGCTTCAAGAAAACCTTGTTAATCTGGCACATGGGTCCATATACTGGTTTTCTATCACTGTGCCTTTGACATTAATGATTAATTTACAGAGAAACAAGCTTATTTTAAAAACTTGGCCCTTACTGTCTTATACCCCCACCTCTTCTGCAATAGTCCCTGGGCTTTGAGGAGTTTAATAGCTTTAATTTTTTGCCCTGTAACTCAGGAATACAGTTTATTTTGATTGGCATCTTCTGTGGGGCATGAAGATGAGGCTTAATTGCTGTCAGTGTTTGAGATTTAGCAGGACTTGGTGTCTTTCAGACTCAAGAGTTAAAGCTCTGTAACTCAATGTTACAAGGACCTCAAAGCACATAAAGGATGATGTATGGATGCAATAATATTAATTTAAAAAAATTATCTCATTGTATTTTCCTAAGCAAACCAAAACTTAATAATATGAAAACTTCATTATATAATAGTTTTGGAGTTTTTAAAAATATATATATTCTCTTTTTGTGACTTATACTGACTTTTCATGACATGCTTGGACTTTGTTTTCCCTAAACATCCCTCCTTTTTAAACAATTTTAGGACTAAATTAACCATACAAGACTCTTTCTTACATAAAATTTTACCTTAAAAAAATCCTTTTACTTTTATGATTTTCTTTACATTTTTTTTATTCTTGGTTCCTTTTACCTTGTTTTATACATAACCTTTAAATAAACTTTGAATGAGACAAAACTCGTCCACCATTGTTTTTAAAAAGGACACATTTTTGTTTTGTTTTAGCAAGAAAGTTTTCCTGCAATATATATTTATTGGAAAATACCCAAATAATTAAATATCTATTATTTACTGTAATAAAACTGTATATTCTAAATTATGAGCAGTTTGTCTACAAGTATGTATTCCATTACATTTACCTAATTATTTTAATTGTTTGCCTAGATTGTTTATGAAAACTGTGATAGTCATGATTTAACATTATGAAACCATCATTACAAAATTATACCTGAGACAGTGAAAAAAGATTTGACCTAGCTGACTCCATCTTGCTCTTAACTTCCAGGCTGTCCTTGTTCATTCCTGGACCTAGGCTGAACTAACTTTGGGAGGAGCTTAGTTTATAGTTTAGCTTTGAAACAAAGACAATAAGTCTGCCTAAATCCACAGGATTAGAAGTTATGCTAATCTTACCAAATTCAAGAAGCAACTATTTTCATTAAACTTATATCAATGTCTTATTTATTAAAAATTACACAATCAAAGATTATTATGTTTGAGGCTGAGTTTATAGTTTTGTAACCCGTATACTGAATGTTGACACTTTAGAGAATTTTGCAGGGATAAGTATGAAATTTGCTTGATCAATAAATGCAAACAAAAATGTACACTGACAATTCTTAAGACATTTCTAATATTACTTTATCAATAATTTTAAAGCTGGTTTATTTATTAAAGATTTTACTTGTTACATAAACTGAAAAATCATTTGGCTAGTATTTTTAATCTAATTTAAGCACATTTGTTTTTCACGAAGCCAATTAATTAGACCTCTTTTATATTTTTAGTACTGAAACATTTTGTACACAATACATAAATACATATAAAGACATAATAGGCATGCTGATGGAAGTACGTTTTATAAATTTATAAATATCCCTCCCCATTTTTTCTTTCCTATCTTAGACTTTCAGATTCTTAATAACCTGTTTCACAGCCCAAGGAAGTTGTTGTCAGCTAAATACCCTTAAATTTGCACATTAAAGGAAACAACTCAGGTGAAAATCAAACAGCAAAATTTACATCATAAGCTCTGAAAGAAAAAGTCTTGTGGTGCTAGAGGGAGAGAATTTTATCTTGTTTTGAGCCAAATTAAAATAAAATAAAACTACATTCTTTTTTAAAAACCCAAGAGTAGCATACCAATGGGTCTTGGTCTTTATTCAGCTTGCCACTTTGTGTATTTTAATTGAGTATTCAGTCTATTTCAATTCAAAATTAGTATTATGTGTGGATTTGATCTGTTATGTTTGCTGGTTACTTTGCAGACTTGTTTATATGGATGCTGTGTAGTGTCACCAGTCTGCTAACTTTAGTGTGTTTTTGTAGTGGCTGGTAACAGTCTTTACTTTCCATATTTAATGCTTCCTTCAGGGGCTATTTTAAGGGAAGTCTGGTGGTAACAAACTCCCTCAGCATTTTCTTGTCTGAAAATAATCTTATTTCTCCTTCACTTATGAAGCTTAGTTTAGCCAGATATAAAATTCTTATTTGGAATTTCTTTTCTTTAAGAATATTGAATATTGGTCTGTAATTTCTTCCGTTTTGTAGGACTGCAGCTGACAGATTTGCTGTTAGTCTGGTGGATGTCCCTTTGTAGGTGAGCTGTCTTCTCTCTCTAGCAGTCTTTAACATTTTTTATTTCATTTCGACCTTGGAGAATCTGATTATTATATGTCTTGGGGATGATCTTTCCATGGAGTATCATACTGGGATTCTCTGTATGTCTTGAATTTTATTGCTGGCCTCACTAACTAAGTTGGGGAAGTTCTCATGGATAATGATATGGTTTGGCTCTGTATCCCCACCCAGATCTCATCTCAAATTGTAATCCTCACATGTCACAGGAGGAGACTGATGGGAGATAATTGGATCATGGGGGATGAATTTCTCTCTTGGTATTCTTGTGATAGTGATTGAGATCTCATAAGAACCGATGACTTTAAAGTGTGGCACTTCTGTCCTTGCTCTTTCTCCTGCTGCCACGTGAAGAAGGCCCTGGCTTTCCCTTCACCCTCCACCATGATTCTAAGTTTCCTGAGACGTCCACAGCCATCTAGAACTGTGAGTCAATTAAACCTTTTTTTCCTTCATAAATTACCCTGGCTCAGATAGTTCTTTATAGCAGTGTAAGAATGAACTAATATGATATTCTGAAACATGTTTTCCAAATTGGTTTCATTCTCCTCATCTCTTTCAGGCACACCTATCAGTCATAGATTATGTCTCTTTAAATAATTTCATATTTCTCAGAAGTTTTATTCCTTTAATTCTTTTTTCTCTATTGTTATCTGTCTTATTTTAGAAAGATGTCCTTCAATCTCTTATAATTTTTTTTCTCCAGAGTCTATTCTGCTATTAATACTTGTGATTGCATTATAAAACGTGGTAGCTTGTTTTTCAGCTCTATAATGTCAGTTACATTCTTCTTTATACTGACTGGCTAGTTTGTCTGTCAGCTCCTACAATGTTCTGTCATAATTTTTAGCTTATTTGCATTGGGTTGCAATGTACTCCTTTAGCTCAGTAAACTTTGTTTTTATCCATATTCTGAATTATACTTCTGCCATTTCAGCCATCTCAGCCTCAGCCCAGTTCCAAACCTTCACTGGAGAGATGATGCAGTCATTTGGAGGAAAGAGGAAACTCTGGATTTTTTTGTTTGTTTGTTTTCTGCATTTTTGAACTAATTTTTTTCTCATTTTGTGGGCTTTCTACCTTTAATATTTGAGGTTTCAAATCCTTAGATGAATTTCTTTTTTCTTTTAAAATTCTGGCCAGTTTTCCATAGGCTGATGCAGTTTGCTAGAGTCTGCCACAGTCTCTGGTCATCTTGGGTTTCCCAGTACCTGGAGGTGTACCAGTGAAGGTTAGGAAACTGCAAAGATGGCAGCCTGCCTGGTCATCTGGGAGCTGTGTTTCAGGGATGTATGGACATTTTTCTGGCCTAAATGAACTAGTAGAAATTGGCTGGATATATCCTTCACCCACTTTTTGATGGTTTTTTTTTTTCTTGTAAATTTGTTTAAGTTCTTTGTAGATTCTGGATATTAGCCCTTTGTCAGATGGGTAGATTGCCAATTTTTTTTCCCATTATGTTGGTTGCTGGTTCACTCTAATGACAGTTTATTTTGATGTGCAGAAGCTCTTGAGTTTTATTATATCCCATTTGTCTATTTTGGCTTTTGTTGCCAGGGCCTGTCGTGGGGATGGGGCACTAGGCAAGGCATAGCAGGGGTGGAGGGATTGGAGAGGGATAGCATTGGGAGAAATACCTAACTTAGATGATGGGTGATGGTTGCAGCAAACCACCACTGCATGTGTATATTTATGTAACAAACCTGGATGTTCTGCACATGTACCCCAGAACTTAAAGTATAATAAATGAATTATTTAAAAAAAAAGAAATTGGCTGGATATGCTGGCTGGGAAGTCTTGCCAAGTCAGGAAAAATGGCCTTGTGGATCAATTTGAATAAGTGTAGCCACAATTTCATAGAGCAGCTGTGCTGTGATGGGGTACTGCTTCCACCCCCAGTAAGCTTTGGCACTCCGAAGCCTGAAGGCTAAAATGGCCAAGTCACCCAGATAACAAATATGGTGGCATGCCCCTCCCTGTGGGATCTCCTTCCCAAGAAATTTTAAAATCTCTGTTGGTCAGAGAACACTGGTGGGTAGGACTGGTAGCCCTGGTTAGGAGATTCCACCCAGTGAGGAGAAACAGGATTGAGGACATGCTTAAAGAAGCGGTCTAGATATGCTTTCATAGAGCAGCTGTGGTTTGCTGGGGTACTACTTCTGCCCAGGTTGGCTTAGGCTCACCAAAGCCCATAGGCTGAAATGGCTAAGTAATGCAAACAGCAAAAATGGTGGTTCACCCCTCACTCTGTGAGCTCTGTCCCAGGAAGAACTCTACTCTCTGTTGGCTGGAGAAACTAGCAGGAGTGGCTGTAGGCCCTGGTTGAGAGGTCCAACCCATGGAGGTGGAATGGATTGGGGACCTGCTTAGAGAAACAGTCTGGCAGTGTTTTGGTAGAGCAGTGGTGTTGTACTGGGGGATACCTTCTGCCCTGGTCAGCTTGGGCTTTTCAAAGCCCACAACCTGGAATGGATAAGTTGCCCAAACAGCAAAAATGGTGGTCTTCCCATCTCCATGGGAAGTTCATCTCAGGTAAGTGCAACACTACTGCTGGTGGCTGGCTAGGATTCCAAGCCAGTGGGTCTTATCCTGTAAGACACCATGGAAGTGGGGCCCACAGACCATTGCTGCTTGGACCCCTGGATTCAGCCTTTTTCCTAAAGGTATGCACAGGGGTGTAACCTTCAACTTTGCTGGAGTTGCAGTTACTGTTGCCAAGAATCCTGGAGCCAGAATATGCAAAGCTTCCAGGTCTCTGTGCATGCCTGAGAAAAAGAAGTAGTATGAAGAAGAAGTGCTGCAGAAGAAGTGGGTCTCTGTGCATGCCTAATTGTTTGCTCTATACATGGAAGACTCCATGTAGCACGGTGTGTCAGACTGAAGGCCCTGATGGAGTGGGTTCATGAGAGGATCTCCTGACTCAAGAGCTGTAAAGTTCCATGGGAGAAGCATAATTTTCCACGGTCTCACATTCACTCACTGCTTTCCAGGGCAGGGGAGGTTCCTTTGGCTTCATATGTCTCCCGGGTAGGTCATCCTTTTGCCTTGATTTTCTCAGTTCTCTGTGCATACTGAATTGTTTCATTGGTTAGTCCTAATGAAAATACCTGGTTGTTTCAGTTGAAGGTATTGTATTTCCTTGTCCCCTTCATTCCTCTCCATGAGAGACACATACCCCATCTGCTTCTAGTTGACCATCTTGGCTACTCCTTCTATAAAGACAAGAAAAAAAATTTCAATCAAGAATTATATATCAAGCAAAATTTTGCTTTATAAGTAAAAGAGAAATTAATTTTTTTTCAAACAAGAAAACACTAAGGGAATTCATAAACACTAGACATGCCTTACAAGAAGTCTTTATGGGAGTGCTAAACATGAAAACAAAATACCATTACTGGTCACCAAAAAACACAGTTAAGGTCAGAGATATTTGATACTATAAAACAATAATACAATCAAACCTACTTAAAAATCAGTTAACAACATGAGGGTAGGATTAAATTATTATATATCAATATTAACCATGTGGGTAAGTGGGCTAAACACCCCTACTTAAAAGGCAGAGGGTGGCAAGTTAGAAAAAAGAAGCTAGACCAAAATGTATGCTGTTTTCAAGAGACCCATCCCACATAATATGACACCAATAGGCTGTAAGAAAGGGAATAAAGAAAATTCTATCAAGCAATCAAAAAAAGAACAGAGGTTGCTGTTCTTATTTTAAACAAAATCATTTTTAAAAAACCAGTGATCAAAAATGGCAAACAAGGACATTATATAATGACAGTGTTGAAAGTGATGACTTAAATATCCTAAATATATATGTATCTAATACTAAAGCACCTAAATTCAAAAACCAAGCTCTTATGGATCTACAAAGAGAGATACATAAGCATACAGTAATAGTGAGAGATTTCAACATCCAACTTAGTATGAGAGAATATCATGGCAGAAAACTAACAAAAATATTCAGGATCTGAACTCCATATTTGACCAAACAGACCTTTACAGACAATTAATAACAACAGAATATATGTTCTGTTCATCTCACATGACACATAATTTAAAATCAACCACATGCTCAGCAATAAAATAAATTATCAACAAATAAAAAAAAATCATAATCACACCAACCCCACTCTCAGACCACAGCACAATAAAAATAGAAATCAATGCCAAGAAGATCTCTTAAAACCATACAAATACATGGAAAGTTAAAAATCTGCTCCTGTATGACTTTTGGGTAAACAATAAAATTGGATAGGAACCAAGAAATTCTTTGAAACTAATGATAACAAAGATAAAACATATCAGAATGATGGAAAACAGCAAAGGCAGTGTTAGAAGAAACTTTATAGAGGTAAATGGGTAAATGCCCACAAAAAAATTTAGATAGATCTAAAATACCTGACATTACACCTACAGGAACTAGAAAAACAAGAACAGGCCAGATGCTGTGGCTCATGCCTGTAATCCCAGCACTTTGGGAGGCTGATGTGGGTGGATCATGAGGTCAGGAGATCAAGACCATCCTGGCTAACATGGTGAAACCCTCCTCTACTAAAAATACAAAAAATTAGCCAGACATGGAGGCATGTGCCTGTAGTCCCAGCTGTGCAGGAGGCTGAGGCAGGACAATTGCTTGAACTCAGGAGGCAGAGGTTGCAGTGAGCTGAGATACAACACTGCACTTCAGCCAAGGCAACACAGCGAGATGCCACAAAACAAAAAACAAGCAAAAAATAACAAGGGCAAACCAAATCCAAAGATAGCAGAAGAAAAAAATCAGAGCTGCACAGAATGAAATTGAGATGTGAAAAACCACAAAAAAAAGACTACCAAAACCAAAAATATGTTTCTTGACAGAATAAATAATATTGATAAATCATTAGCTAGAATAATAAAGAAGTGGGAGGAGACCCAAATGGATGCAATTGACAAAAGGGACATTACCACTGATGCTACAGAATTGTTTTTAAAAAAAGTTTAGAGACAATTATGTACACCTTTTTGCAAACAGACTATTAATAGAAAACCTAAAATAAATAAATAAAATTCCTGAAAACACCATTCCCAAAGATTGAACCAGGAAGAAATTCAAACTCAGAACAGATCAACAGCAAGTTCCAAAAATGAATCAGTAACAATAACAACAACAGAAACCTAACAACCAGAGAAAGAGCTAGACCAGATAGATTCACAGCTGATTTATACCAGAAGTATAAAGATATTGTATGAATCCTACTAAAAACATTCTAAAACACTGAGGAAGAGGGTCTCCTATCTAACTCATTCTTAGAGGACAGCATCATTTGGATACCAAAACCTGGTATAGACACACATAAAAAGAAAAATTCAGAAAAATAACACCAATGAACATAGATGCAAATATTCTCAACAAATTACTAACAATTGAATTCAATAGCACATTAAAAAGCTAATTCACCACAATCACATAGGCTTTATTTCTGTGATGCAAGACTTGTTCAACACATGCTAATCAATAAATGTGATTTATTACATAAAGAGAACTAAAAACAAAAATCACATGATTATCTCAACAGATACAGAAAATGATTTTTATAAAATTCAACATCCCATTATTTAAAAGACCCTAAAAAGAAAACTAGGAACAAAGAAACATATTTTAAAATGATATGAGCTATTTATGACAAATTCATAGCAAATATTATAGTGAATGGACAAAAGCTGGAAGCATGTTCCTTGAGAACCAAGAAAAGACAAGGATGCCCTCTCTTACTACTACTATTCAACAGAATACTAGAAGTCCTGGCCAGAGTAATCAAGCAAGACCAAAAAAAAAAAAGAAAACATCTAAATGGGAAGAAAGGAAGTCAAACTCTCTCTCTTCACAGACAATATGATTATATATCTAGAAAACCCATAGTAAATGCCCAAAAGCTGCTTGATCTGATAAACAACTTCAGCAAAGTCTCAGCATAGATAATCAACGCACAAAAATCAGTAGCAATTCTAGATACCAACAACATCCAAGCTGAGAATCAAATCAAGAATACAATTTCATTTACAATAGCACCCCCAAAAATGGATACTTAAGAAAACAGCTAACTTGGGAGGCAAAGGACTTCTATAATGCGAATTACAAAACATTCCTCAAAGACAAATAGAAAAACCTCCTGTGCTCATGGATGGGAAGAACCAATATTTTTAAGATGGCCATATTTTCCAAACCAATTTACAGATTCAATAATTTTCCTATTGTATTAGTTCCTTTTCACATGGCTGATAAAAACATACCCGAGGCTGGGTAACTTGGAAAAAAAAAAAGAGGCTTATTGGACTTACAGTTCTAATGGGCTGGGGAGGCTTCACAATCATGGTGGAAGGCAAGGAGCAGCAAGTCACATCTTATATGGATGGCAGTGGGCAAAAAAAGAGCTAGTGCAGGAAAACTCCCCCTTATAATAACCATCAGATCTCATGAGACTTACTCACTATCATGAGAACAGCATGGGAAACACCTCCCCCCATGATTCAATTTTTCCCTCCCCCAGCACATGGGAATTAAAGATGAGATTTGGGTGGAGACACACGTAAACCATATGATTACACCTCTGGCCCCTCCCAAATATCATGTCCTGATATTTTAAAACCAGTCATGCCTTCCCAACTGTCCCCTCAAAGTCTTAACTCATTTCAGCATTTACTCAAAAGTTCACATTCCAAAGTCTCATCATAAAGAAGGCAAGTCCCTTCTGCCTATGAGTATGTAATACTAAAAACAAGTTAGTTGCTTCCTAGATACAATGTGGGTACAGGCATTGGATAAATACAGCCATTCCAAATGGGAGACATACTATAGGCCCCAATTCAAGTCCAAAATACAGCAAGACAGTAAAATCTTCAACCTCCAAAATGATCATCTCTGACTCCAGGTCTCACATCCAGGTCACACTGAGGCAAGTGGTGTGTTCCCATGGTCTTGGGCAGCTCTGCCCCTGGGGCTTTGCTGGGTACAGCCTCTCCTGGTTTTCACATGCTAGCATTAAGTGTCTGTGGTTTGGGGCACACAGTTCAAGCTGTTAGTGGATCTGTCATTCTGGGGTCTGGAGGGTGGTGGTTCTCTTCTCACAGCTCCACTAGGTGGTGCCCCAGTAGGGACTCTGTGTGTGGGCACCGAACCCAAATTTCCCTTCTGAACTGCCCTAGCAGAGGTGCTCCAAGAGGGACTCACCCCTGCAGCAAACTTTTGCCTGGGCATCCAGGCATTTCCATATATCTTCTGAAATCTAGGTAGAGGTTCCCAAACCTCAATTCTTGACTTCTGTGCACCTTCGGGCTCAACACCATGTGGAAATTGCCAAGGCTTGGAGCTTCCACCCTCTAAAGCAACAGCCTGAGCTGTACCTTGGCCTCTTTTAGTCATGGCTGGTGTGGCTGGGACCCAGCACACAAAGTTCCCAGGCTGCACACAACATGGGGACCCTGGGCCTGGTCCAAGAAAAAATTTTCAGCTAGGCCTCTGGGCCTGTGATGGTAGGGGCTGCCCTAAAAACCTCTGACAAGCCCTGGAGATGTTTTCCCCATTGTTTTGGGGATTAACATTCGGCTCCTCATTATTTATGCAAATTTCTGCATCTGACTTCAATTTCTCCTCAGAAAATGAGTTTTCTTGTCTATCACATTGTCAGTCTGCAAATTTTCTAAACTTTAATGCTCTGCTTCCCTTATCAAATGAATGCTTTCAGAAGCACTGAAGTCATATCTTGAATGGTTTGCTGCTTAAAGACAGACAAATAGATGAATGAAATAGAAAAGACAGCAACAAATAAGCCCTCACATACATAGTCAAATGATTTTTAATTAGAGTGCCAGTACTATTCAATGGAGAAAGGGTAGTTTTTTCAAAAAATATTGCCAGGAAAACTGGATATGCACAGGCTAAAAATTAAGTTTAACTCTTTTTGCTGTGTATCAATATTAACTGAAATGGACCAAAGACATAAACATAAGTACTAGTATTATAAAATTATTTTTAAAAAAGCCTAGGTGAAACTGTCTAAACATTTGAATTGACATTGATTTTCTAAATACGACATTAAAAGCAAAAGTGACAAAGTACAAAATAGATTGGATTTCATGAAGATTAAAATAAATGTGCAACAAAGGACACAATCAACAGCATGGAAAGTCAACCCATAGATTGAGTGAGAATACAGCAAATGTATTCTGCAGATCAACCACAATAGCAAACAAGCAAGCAACCTGACTTAAAATGAACCAAATGATAAAAAAACTTAAACCTTTCTAAAAGAAAGGCATACAAATGACCAATAGGTATATAAAAGATGCCGATTAGAAGTATTTTCAGGGAAAAGCTCCTCAAAACCACAGTGAAGTAGCACTTCATGATCACTAAGATGGCTACTATCGGAAAAAGTGACTAAAACAATTGTTAGCAAAGGACGTGGAGAAACTGAGCATTGTGCATTGCTGGTGAGAATGTAAAATTGTTCAGCCACTATGAAAACAGTGTGATGGTTTCTGAAAGAATTAAAAATGAAATTACTATATGATCCAGCAATCTGCTTCTGAGCATGAACCTAAAATAACTGAAAGCAACACTTAAACAGGTTTTTGTATACGCACGATCATAGCAGAATTACTCAAAATAGCCAAAAGGTAGAAAATGCACAAAAGCCCTATGACAGGTAAATAACTGAACAAAATGTGGCATTTGATGGAATAGTTTTTTTTTTTTATTTTGTGTTTTCTTTTTATT
>PVKP010034979.1:0-23725 GCA_004027715.1 Plecturocebus donacophilus | reverse complement strand
GGAGCAGCTGCCTACACTTCTCCTTCCTGAGTCTAGATAAACACAGAGAATGGCTAGAATACTTATTAGAATTTGCTCAAGATGCAGCCCCGATCCCAAACCAATATGATAAGCATTTCATGGAACGTGACTACACTGGTTATGTACTGGCCCTGAATGGCCACAAGAAATACTTCTGCCTCTTCAAGCCCCAAAAAACAGTTGAAGAGGAGGAAGCCATGGGGTCATGCAGCGATCTTAACTCTTCCCTCCACCTGGGTGAATCTCGAGGGAAACCTTCCTGTGGTCTTGGATCCAGGCCCATCAAAGGAAAGTTGAGCAAGCTCTCCTTGTGGATGGAACGCCTGCTGGAGGGCTCCTTACAGAGGTTTTATATCCCATCATGGCCTGAACTAGACTGAGAAGATTTTCAAAAGGGATTTGAACTCTTCAGACTTTTTAACATGCCCCTGCGAACAGGTATTTTTAGGACTCAAACTACCATAATGAACAGACTATAGATTTTAGATTGCTCTTCTAGAACCATGGCTAGAAGAATCTTTCCTTTGTTCTCTTCTAACCTAGGAATGAAAAACACCACAAGTTTGAATTCCCTAGATCAAAATCTTTTCCTCTGGGTTTTATTTTTCCTCACTGAATGCCACACCATTGAAAATAGACTGCTTACCTCCTCTTCTTTCTCGTCTTAGTCCCATGCTCACCCCACCCTCCTGTCCTATGTCTTGGAGAAACACAGGGCTCCACCCTGCAAGCAGCATCTGGCAGACCCTCCTGAGCCTGTCGTGCAGGCCGGGTCATGGGCCCCTTCCCCAGCCCCAGCTCAGATATGCTGCTGCCATGGCGCATGCTCTTAACCCTGAACAAACCACGGCAGCTTCTAGCCCCGCATCTGGAAAGAGACCCCTTTCCAAGCAATCTCACATTTACTGGTTGTTCTGGGAGTAATTGGCTAAAAGTGTATTTTGGGGGTATCCCCCCAGCAACACTTTATTGGCCAGGGTTTGAAAAAGAAAGGAGTGAGCAGGCGTTTTGCATGTGAGTTCTCAAGAAAAGGAAAGGGGCCTGGTGCGGTGGCTCACGCCTGTAATCCTAGCACTTTGGGAGGCTGAGGTGGGTGGATCACCTAAGGTCAGGAATTCAAAACCAGCCTGGCTATCATGGTGAAACCCCATCTTTAAAAAAAAAAAAGAAAAAAGGAAAGGGAGGCTGGGCAGTGGCTGAAGCAGTGCAGCTTTGAGACATGCTGTGAGCATCGCATCTGCCGCCCCAGCGCTGCTGGTGGCTAGGGGAGGGTCTGCACAGCAAGAAGTACTGTGATGACTTTGAGCCATTGACATAGATATTTTGAGATGCCTTTCTGCCTTTGTCGATTTTGGGGTATGGATATTAGGAGCCATAACTTGTAATCTTGTTCTCTGAACGTAGAGATAAGCTGCTATAAAGCCAGTAGATGTTCAACTGAAGAGAAATTATTCCCACCTGCTATGAGTCAGGCCCAAGGAACCTCTTCACTCCAATAGTGTCTCTTTAGTAAAATACCAGACATGTCTTTGTATCAAGGAACTTCAAATTTCTCAACAATTGCATTTTGAACACTGTTACCCCAAAAGTGCTGTATCTTCAAGTCCTCTTTTGTAGCAAGTGAGCCAAGACTTGTTCTAGACTCCCATTTTGCAGAAGGCTTACTTTCCACTTCTGGCCTATATTTTGATGTCTCATCTTCATTATATTCACTCTTAACTTATAGCTGTTTATCGAGTATCGGGGTCAGACTGGCAGTCAGCACCTGAGCGTGCTGAGCTCCAGTGTATAGTGGTCCCCAGGCTGGCTCATACCAGCCAGTTAGAGAGCATACCTTTTATTTTTCAGGGCAGAACTACCAATGGTTCTGAGTTTGAGTTTGGACAGTTGCAAAGAGTGGTCCATTCAAATGTCAAAGCAAGTTGCCTTTGGCGGCTTTGTAAAGGGTGAAAATCAGTGATGGGATGTTTACTAAGTTAGTATTCCTTGAAGCCGCTTGGATCCTGAATAATTTAAATCTTGAGCTACATTGGCAAGTAATAAATTATTTAAGGCTAGGAATTCCTATAGTTTTCATGGAGTCTATAGCTTTATTTAAAAAGAAATCACTGCCAGGCTTCATTCTCCCATATGATCCTCTAAAAATGAACACTTCCTCTAAATGCTGTATCTTTTTTTTTGAGACGGAGTCTTGCTCTGTCACCAGGCTGGAATGCAGTGGTGCGATCTCTGCTCCCTGCGCCTCCACCTCCCAGATTCAAGTCATTATCCTGCCTCAGCCTCCTGAGTAGCTGGGATTATAGGCGCCCACCACCACACCCAGCTAATTTTTGTATTTTTAGTAGAGACAAGGTTTCACCATGTTGGCCAGGATGGTCTCGATCCCTTGACCTCATGATCTGCCCACCTTGGTCTCCCAAAGTGCTAGGATTACCGGCATGAGCCACCACACCTGGCCTGAATGCTGTATCTCATGGCACCTGGGCCAAATAGAAATGGTCAAGGAATTCATTTGGCTCCTTGATACATTAGTCCTCAGAATTACTTTCTGGGTCTTTTATGGCCAGGTTGCTTATGTAAGTAGTGTTTTGGTTTGGTGGTAGGCTTTAATTTTTAATTTCTGGTACTAATGAAATTCCTGACTTTAATTTCTGAAAACCAAAACCTCTCCAAGTTTATTTATTTTTTATTTTTTATTATTATTATTATTTTATTATTATAAAGATGGGGTTTCACCATGATGGCCAGGCTGGTCTTGAAATCCTAACCGCAGGTGATCCACCCACCTCAGCCTCCCAAAGTGCTAGGATTACAGGCATGAGCCACCGCACCCGGCCTATTTATTTATTTTTTTTAAATGGAGATGAGGTCTTGCTATGTTGCCCTGGCTGGTCTCAAACTCCTGTTCTCAAGCATGGCCAAAGGCCTTCCACTTTGGCCTCCCAAATGGCTGAGATTATCAACATGAGCCACCATGCCAGATTTATTCATTTTTTAGAATTTTTATTAAAATAGCACCTTCAGACAGCTGCACCTTCCATTTGCACTAGGAAAGGAAAGTAGTAATGGGATTGGCAATGTTTCTGGCAGATGTTTCATCCCAAAAATTCTTCTACAGATCCGTTTGGAGGTGGTGCCCTGTGAGGCCATTAGGGAGCTTTTATTGTCAATTGAACTTTACCCTTGACCATGCAAGGCTTTCCTCCTGAATGCTTCCATGAATTTGTTGACTTTTGTGTCAAACGTAGGAGCCATTGTCATGCTCAGCCTGTGCCACCATTGCTGTCTGATGTCTGATGTACGTAATCATACAAGACCCGGTTTTGGTTCTAACACTCTGGTCTTTGAATATCAACACTGATGTTTTTAGAGATGGGTTCTTCTGGTTGATACAGACTATACATCACGTTTAGCAGATGGGGTGAAATGGGCCTAAAACAGGTCTTTGCAGAATACATGCCAATTTCAAAAAAGAAAAAAAAAATGTATTGCTCAGGTGTTGGTTGCACAATTTTTGTCTAACACTGAGGTTATCAGCCCCAACTAAAGAACATTTCAGTGGTGAGGCTGCCCTAACTTCCATTAGGGGCTGTGGTCTCACTGCCATCACTTATTAGCCATGAGAATTTGGTTGTAGTTTTCAGGTAGTTTGGTTTTTTCCTCATTTGCAGCCTACTGATACTTGTTCCCTTTTATTTATTAATGTCCCAGTCAATTTGCAGCTGCCATCATTACATAAATATTTTTCTATTACAAAAAGAACTGTAATCTGACTTTTTTTTTTTTTTTTTTTTAGTGATTTCTTTTGTTTGGGAACAGAGAGATTGGAAGCACATACTCAGACCTTTTTTATTAAGTAGAATCCTTTCTTTTTTTTTTTTTTTTTTTTTTGAGATTCAGTCTTACTCTGTTACCCAGGCTGGAATACAGTGGCACGATCTCAGCTCACTACAACCTCCGCCTCCCAGGTTCAAGCGATTCTCCTGCCTCAGCCTCCTGAGTAGCTGGGATTACAGGCATGTGCCACCACGCCCAGCTAATTTTTGTATTTTTAGTAGAGACAGGGTTTCACCATGTTGGTCAAGCTGGTCTCAAACTCCTGACCTCATGATCCACCTGCCTCAACTTCCCAAAGTGCTGGGATTACAGGCGTGAGCCTCCATGCCTGGCCTTAAGTAGAATTATTTAAAAGCTGATGCCAAACATCTTTACAGATGAACTGTAGTTCCCATCTCCATGTCTGACATTGCCCCTTAAAAACAAATGCAGGGTGGCAGCTGCTGAGTCTGTTCAGTCTGTCAAGGAGGATGATTATACTTGGGAGAGATCTGAAAAGAAGGTGAATATTTTGCACTTTTGATACTCTTAGGAACAAATAACTTATTGGCAAATTGTTTCTTTTTTATGTTTTGGGTGTTTTTTTGTTTTTTGACTTTTTTTGTATTGTGAACAGGCACTGAAGCTGATATTATTTTAAGATTACAGAATGGAAAAAGAAATAAACTATTTTAATGTGTGATAATTATGGAGTAGCCCTTGCATTGCAAGATGATGATTTGATCATGGACACATTACCAGCGAAATTGAATTTGCATATACTCAACATATGCTTAAGATCAGCATAGCTTACTGCAGATTTCAGGAATTGCTGTCATAGAGGGTACATCAACTTGAAGAGTAGATACTACAAAATTGAGTCTTACAGGAAGTGAGTTAGAATAAGAAACATTAAGAGCCCAGCTGATGTTTTTTTGTTTTGTTTTGGGGGAGGAGGGCATTTATTTATTTATTTTTGTTTGTTTAGTGTAGACCGTGTTGCACCATGTTGGCCAGGCTGGTCTTAAACTCCTAACCTCAGATGATCTACCCACCTAGACCTCCCAAAGTGTTCGGATTACAGGCATCTGGCTTTTTTTTTTTAGAGATGGAGTCTCACTGTGTCACCGAGGCTGGAGTACAATGGTGCAATCTCTGCTCACCGCAACCTCCACCTCCTGAGTTCAAGCAATTCTCCTGCCTCCGCTTCCTGAGTAGCTGGGATTATAGGCGCACGCCACCATGCCTGGCTAATTTTTGTATTTTTAGTAGAGACAGAGTTTCACCATGTTGGCCAGGCTGGTCTTGAACTCCTGGCTTCAGGTGATCCACCTGCCTTGGCCTCCCAAAGTGCTGGGATTACAAGCATGACCCACCATGTCCAGCCTTATGTTTTCTTGTTTAGAAGGCATTTTGTGTACCCTTCTAGACTTCTGAGCAAGAAGTTTCTTTATTAGACTCTCCGTGTTCTTTAATACTTTTTACTTACATTCACAGTGGTCTTAAAGCCAAGATGCAGCCCTAAGCTCCTCATAGGAGGAGTTTTTTTTTTTTTTTTTCTTTGAGATGAAAGCTTGCTCTGTTATCCAGGCTGGAGTGGCGTGACCTCAGCTCACTGCAACGTCCAAGCTGTATTTTAAAGGAAGATACTCAATACTCTAGGAAGTAGATCATCAAAAAAATTTTAAAAGGAAGAAAGATAACTATAGAAATATGGAATGCTTATACAGTATTCATAAGGTTTTTTTAAATTTCATGTTTCTAATATTTACATAACCTTGAATGCAATTCTCCATCTCTTCCCCTTTACCCTCCATCTTCTTTTTTCTTTTTATTTTGTTTCTGTTATTTTCCTCCATCTTTCATCCAAGGAAAAAAAATCAAAGCAGTACAAGTATTCCTTTTTTTTTTTTTAAATCCAAATTCCTTAGAAATGTTGCTGTTTGGGTGAGAATTCTACTGAATATCCCAATTTCACAGCCAGCAATGACACTTGCAGCAGAAAGTTTTCTTGGCGTAAACGCGTTAGTTCTCAGGCTGCTTACTCATAAGTTCTTCTTGAGAACCTGTCAGCGATGCAATCTGTTTTGTCTTGAAGAGCACAAGACTCAGATGGTTGTCACTTTGGGGAGAACACACAGCATCTCAAACAGCAGGTTAGCCGCCAGCAGGGCCGTGTTCCCTATGAAGGAGTAAAACCTGACATGAATACCCCGCAGACCACCCCCTGAACCACGCCTTGGGACTCCTCAGCTTCGTTCCCCTGTGCCTCCTTTTCCAGAGCCCTGTCTGTGTACCCCTTAGGGACCCACCCACTGTGAACACGCTTGCCTGGGCTCTCTGCCTCCATCAGGCATCATTTGGAAATCCTATTTTAAAATTCAGAAAGTTCTTCATTTTCTGAGAACAGATTTTTCCCAAAGGAGAACCTATAATAATGATGTGTACTGTATTTATTATCTACCCTCTGAGGTTGACAGACCTAACTCCATAAGCTTGTCTACATTAAAATTATTGGGATGGCATCTCCTTTGAAGATCTTAACATATATTAATGTTTATCAAGCAGGAACTTAGCTGGTTAAGTCACCCTGTCACTAGACTGCAGACTGCTTTCTTTCTCTTCTGATGATTGGTGGGCAAGCTAATGATACTTAGCTACCTCCCAGGGGTTTTGTTAGGGTGAATGAGCTCATGTTTGTAAGTGTGCAGTAATAGATGTGTTTTCTTCACTGTTGGACATGCTCAGCCAGTTCCCCGAGTCATATAAGGGGACTCATCCATTTTCTTCTTTTTTTGTTTTTTTGTTTTTTTTGAGATGGAGTCTCGCTCTGTTGCCCAGGCTATAGTGCAGTATTGCGATCTCAGCTCACTGCAACCTCCGCCTCTTGGGTTCAAGCGATTCTCCTTCCTCAGCCCCCCAAGTAGCTGGAATTACAGGTGTGTGCCACCACACCCGGCTAATTTTTATATTTTCAGTAGAGATGGAATTCACCATGTTGGCCAGACCGGTCTCAGACTCCTGACCTCAGGTGATCTGCCCACCTCAGCCTCCCAAAGTGCTGGGATTACAGGCATGAGCCACTGTGCCTCGCCCCATTTTCTACTTACTAACTAGCTTCCTATAATTTAAGCTAGCAGCTGCCCATGGATCACCGTCTTCTTGCTTACTCACCAGAAAGATCATATGGTGGTGAAACTTCTACAAGGTCACAGCCCACCACGTTCAGGCCTTGACAACCCCGGATGATCTCCAGAGCCTATTCAAGATCAAGACTGAGTTGTCCACGGTGGTAATCATTTACAATGAAAGCACCCAGCAGAGCTTTTCCCAGCATACACCAAATTGGCTTGGAATTTGCTTCCCCTCCATAAACATTTATGGACTGCCAGGCACACTGGCAGGCCTCCCAGAGACACAGATAATACGTACACACTCCCTGCTCTTGAGGGCTGCATGGTGTGGTGATGGAGACAAGGAAACCAATGGTTTCAATGTCGTGCACTAAGGGCTTCAAGAAAAGCAAGCCCAGAATGGTATCAGCACAGGTAAGAGCCTGGAGAGGTGGGTAGGGCTTCCCCCCATGGAAATACTTAGTTCAAGCGATAGGCCAGGCAGAGGGAAAAACGCAGGCAAAGGCACCAAGCTGGGAAAAGTTCAGGTAGTGAGATGTGGCCAGAAGACTGAATAAGTGAGGGAGACTGGGAATACGAGTGACCTTGTCTAAAAGGGTTTCCATCCTGCAGGTGAAAAGCCCAGAAGGTTGCTAAGCAGAGGGATGAGGAAAGTGTTTCAGAAATCCCTCATGGGAACAGAGAATGGTTACAACCATTTCAAGAGAGAGAGTTAAGATCTTAGAGGATCTTATATCCTCTAAGATCTCCTTTAAGAGCTTAGAGGATGTAAGGTACTTGATGAGGTTTAATCAGTTTCATTCATTTTACTCGCAAATATCTTTGAGTGCCTACTATTTGTATGTATCAGGCACTGTCCTGGGCTCCAAGGACGACATAGGGAACAATACATAGGTCCTGCCTTCCTGAAGCTTCTAGTCACAACCATTCTGCCTCCATGCATTTACTCCCAGCACACATTATTGGAGCTTTATTTGGGTGTTTCTAAAAGTTTTAAGCTACCTTGGTAGGTAGTTGTGCCATCACATGCCTTTTTTTTTTTTTTTTTTTGAGACAGGGTCTCTGTCACCCAGGCTGTAGCACAGTGGCGTGATCATGGTTCACAGAAGCCTTGACCTCCTGGGCTCAACCAATCCTCCTGCTTCAGCCTCCCTAGTGGCTGGGACTACAGGTGTGCACTAGCACACAGACTAATGTTTTTATTATTTTTTTTAGTAAAGACGGGATCTCACTATGTTGCCCAGACTGGTCTCAAACTCCTGGGCTCAAGTGATCTATCCACCTCAGCCTCTCAAAGTGCTGGGGTTACTACTGCGAGAGCCACTGCATCTGGCCCATTGTATGCACTTTTACTTAAATTTAACCCTCAAAAGGTAAGTTTACTGGGGTTTTTGTTGGTTGTTTTTGTTTTTGTTTTTGAGACTAGGTTTCCCTCTTGTCGCCCCAGGTTGGAGTGCAATGGCGTGATCTCAGCTCACCACAACCTCAGCCTCCTGAGTAGCTGGGATTACAGGCATACACCACCATGCCCGGCTAATTTTGTATTTTTAGTAGAGATGGAGTTTCTCCATGTTGGTCAGGTTGGTCTAAAACTCCTGACCTCAAGTAATCCGCCTGCCTCAGCCTCCCAGAGTGATGGGATTACAGGCATGAGCCACGGCGCCCAGCCAAGTTTAGTGTTCTTAAGAGGAGATACTATAGACCGGGCACGGTGGCTCATGCCTGTAATCCTAGCACTCTGGGAGGCCGAGGCAGGTGAATCACCAGGCCAGGAATTTGATACCAGCCTGCCCAACATGGTGAAGCCCCGTCTCTACTAAAAATACAAAAATTAGCCAGGTGTGGTGGTGCGCACCTGTAATCCCGGCTACTCGGGAGGTTGCAGTGAGCCAAGATCATGCCACTGCACGCCAGCCTTGGCAAAAGAGTAAGACTCCATCTCAAAAAAAGAAGAAAAAAATGCCAGGTGCGGTGGCTCACGCTTGTAATCCTAGCACTTTGGGAGGCCAAGGTGGGTGGATCACCTGAGGTCAGGAGTTCAAGGCCAGCCTGGCCAACATGGTGAAACCCCATCTTTTTTTTTTTTTTTCTTTAAAGAGAAAAAAAAAAAAATATATATATATATATATATATATATATATACGCATACACATATATATGTGTCTCTGTATATATATATATATATATATATAGAGAGAGAGAGAGAGAGAGAGAGAGAGAGAGAGAGAGATCTTAACCTGATTCCTAAAGATTCGCTTCAAGTCCCAGGAAAATGGATGTTAAGTATCTCTACCCCCAGGAATCTTCACTGGAGGAGTCTCCTTACCTGACTAGGGGTGAGACCAGCAATTTCCGGTGTCCCTGTCCCTGGGGCATAGGCAGGATCCAGGGCATCAATATCAAAGCTGATATAAATGGGTTTGCCTCCCATCTGCTGCCTGACTTCCCCCATCAGAGGAACCAGCGACTTCATCCAGCAGTCTTCAGCCAGGACCACCCGGAAGCCCTGCAGAGACGGACTGAGGCTTCTGCCCGGCAGCATTTACAGGGTGTTTCCTGTTTGCCAGCCCCAAGCTCAGCTCTGTAACATTTGGCCCTCTACCTCCATGAGGAGGGAACTATCACCCTCATTTTACAGGTGAGGAAGGGAGGGACAATGACTGGTAAGGAAGCAGGGTCAAAGCTGACCTCTGGAGTTGGGATCAGAGAGAAGCCTTGCTAAAGCCAGAGTGGGAAACTCAGCAGCTCACGCTAGCACCTTCTGAACTGCTCTGTCCAGAAGACAACTTGGCACACTCTAAAAACAAGGGATTTGGGTTTTTCCCCTTGGGGTCTACATGAGAGCCCATGAGAGCCATTCTGCCTAGAGGGTGTGAGGACCAGAACTAAGAAGGTGACAACTCATCTTGGGCCCGGACCTCCTCCCCTCTTTTTTTCTTTTTTGGGATGGAGTCTCACTCTGTCTCCCAGGCTAGACTACAGTGGTGCGATCTCACCTCCCAGGTTCAAGTGATTCTCCTGCCTCAGCCTCCCGAGTAGCTGGGATTACAGGTGCACGCCACCACACCGGGCTAATTTTTGAATATTTAGTAGAGATGAGGTTTCACCATGTTGGCCAATCTGGTCTTGGACTCCTGAGCTCAGGTGATCCACCCACCTAGGCCTCCCAAAGTGTTGGGATTACAGGTATGAGCCACCGCGCCCGGCCTCCTCCCTCTTTTCTAAGCCAGCACCGTCTGAGGTGTTGGTGGCTTTCTGCTTGTCTCCCCACCCCAGCAATAGACGTCCTGTGCCCCATAAGCCAGCCCCTCTCCCTGTGCTCCCTGTGCCCCTGATGATGCACTCAGCCTCTTGTCCCTGCTTTCTGACTTGATTAGTAAAGCCCCTGCTGAATCCCTGGTTGCCGCTAGTGAGGAAATGGAGAGGAAGGCATTTTGGGGGCAGGGGTGGGGGCGTTCGGTCTGTCACCTGGCTCCGGTTATATCTGTAGGGATCCAAGGTCATGGAAGAGCCCCGGATGCCAATCTGCACCACCCGCTTGCAGTCCAGGAGACCCTCCTCCACACACCGGCGGAAGGGCGTCCCGTGGTAGAGCTTCTCTCCCAGGGCCTTGTCGGCCGTGTCCGTGTGTGCGTCCACATGCAGCAGCCCCACAGGGCCATGCCTGATGACAACAGGGCAGCTCAGAGGCCAACCCTTCCTGCAGGGCCCTAGCACAGCCACCCTTCAGGCCACCAAACTTGGTCACAGTTCATAGCCACAAAGGATGGGAGACCTGGCATCAGTTTTTTCTTTTTCTTTTTCTTTTTTTTGAGATGGAGTCTTGCCTTGTCACCCAGGCTGGAGTGCAGTGGCGTGATCTTGGCTCACTGCAACCTCTACCTCCCGGATTCAAGAGATTCTCCTGCCTCAGCCTCCCAAGTAGCTGGGACTACAGGCAAGTGCCACCATGCCCGGAGAATTTTTTTGTATTTTTAGTAGCGATGGGGTTTCACCGTGTTAGCCAGGCTGGTCTCGATTTCCTGACCTCGTGATCCACCCACTTCAGCCTCCCAAAGTGCTGGGATTACAGGCGTGAGCCACCACGGCCCGCCCTGGCATCAGTTTTCTGCCTTGCAACTGGTTTCTTTCTTCCTGAGATCACTTAGCATCTCAGAGGAACAATAAACTCACAGAAGTCAGGCAAGAAATAGACATGTTTCGGCTGCCACCCTCACCTATCAACCAGAATTTGCTTCATTTAGAGGCAGGATGAGAATCAAGGGTGGTGGCACAGGCAAGCTTGGCTGAAGGCTTAACTAAACCAAGCCACCCTTTCTCCAGCTGAGGAAGAGGACGCTTCAATCCAGCTTTCTCTCCATAACCTCCATCAGCCCCTGCTGGCCACCCAAAATAAACATCTGATCCACATCGGTGAGAAATAAATGCAGCTTCAAGCAAAGACCTGCACCCACCCACCTCCAACCAGAATGCCACCCACATGTGCTTCCATAGACACGTTCTGGAGCTGCCACCCTCCACCCTGGCCCTCTGTCTCTTTCTCTAAATTAGCCAAAGCTGGCCAATCCCCGGTAGACTTCCACGACTGGCAAATCAGTCTTTTGACTGTCTGGGAAAGGTGCCCTTTCAGGAGGAAACAAGGGCCTCTCAGCAAGCTCCACTGTTGTGACTGTCAGTGTTTGGCCGTTGAAGCAAAACAGAAACTGACGTTAACTGGGATTGTATGTTTCACTAGGGGCTCAACTTCCAAAAACAGAGGGGAGTTGAAAATGCTGAGCACACATACCAGGACAGATCTAGGGCAAGGGAGGGTGGCCAGAAGTGTTAATAATAAATTGTCTTGGCTTCTAGCTGGTGACTGACAGAGACACCTGGAGCTCAACCTTAATTTTGATCCCCAGAACCAGCTCAGTTGGGAATTTCCTATCATCCCCCATAACCTGAGCCAGCAGCAGTCACCTAACGCCACCTAACAGCAAACAGCTCATTCCCTAACTTCTGGCTTTTGAAACCTTGCTGGGGCCAAGCCATTTGGGACTTACTTTTTTGCCATCGCTTGCAATATGGGATATGTGATCGTGTGATCTCCACCTGTAAAGAGGAAGAAGAAGAAAACGTCTGGAAAGTGAATAGGAGGATTACATAGAGTAATTTTTTTTTTTTTTTTTTGAGATGTAGTTTCACTCTTGTTGCCCAGGCTGGAGTTCAATGGCGTGATCTCGGCTCACTGCAACCTTCACTTCCCAGGTTCAAGCGATTCTTCTGCCTCAGCCTCCCAAGTAGCTGGGATTACAGGTGTGTGCCACCACATCTGGGTAATTTTTGTATTTTTAGTAGAGACGGGGTTTCACCATGTTGGTCAGGCTGGTCTCGAACTCCTGATCTCAAGTGATCCACCCGCCTTGGCCTCCCAAAGTGTTGGGATTACAGGCTTGAGCCACCACACCCAACTAAATAATCTTAACCCAATTTTCACCCTTTTAGACTAGGGAGCTATAGCCACAGCTACAATAAGATTTTTTATTTTTGAGATGGATTTTCGCTCCTATTGCCCATGCTGGAGTGAAATGATGTGACTTCAGCTCACTGCAATCTCCGCCTCCTGGGTTCAAGCAATTCTCCTGCCTCAGCCTCCTGACAGGCATGCACCACCACACCCAGCTAATTTTGTATTTTTAGTAGAGATGGGAGTTTCTCCATGTTGGTCAGGCTGGTCTTGAACTCCTAACCTCAGGTGATCTGCCCGCCTCAGCCTCCCAAAGTGCTGGGATTACAGGCATGAGCCACCATAACCAGCCAATAAGATTTTATTGAACGGTGGGATGCTTATTGGGAGGTCAAGGCTGCAGTAAGCTGTGATCGTGCCACTGCACTCCAGCCTAGCTGACAGAGCAAGACGCTGTCTCAAAAAAATAAATAGCTTGAGCCTAGGAGTTTGAGACCAGCCTGGGCAACATAGCAAGACCCTGTCCCTAAAAAATAAAAATAGGCCAGACTCAGTGGCTCACACCTGTAAACCCAACATTTTGGGAGGCCAAGACAAACAGATTGCCTGAGCCCAGGAATTCAAGGTCTGCCTGGGCAACACAGTAAGACCCAGTCTCTGCAAAAAATTAAAAAATGAGCCAGACATGGTGGTAAATGCCTGTAGACCCAGCTACTCAGGAGGCTGGAGTGGGAGGATCACCTGAGCCCAGGGAGGGCAAGGTTGCAGCAAGCCATGATGGTGCCACTGCACTCCAGCCTGGGTGATAACAGTGAGACCCTGTCTCGAAAACAAATAAATAAAAGAGGAAATTAGACAAATTAAGAGGTATTCTAGGTAAATGCCTTTTGAGAGTATTCTAGGAAAATGCCTAGAATAGCTCTGTTCCATACAACCTTCTATGATGATGGGAATGTTCTGTCTGCACTGGCCCATATGGTAGCCACTAGCCACGTGTGACACACGTGACATACATGTAGCTAATATGACTAAGAAAGTGAATATTTTAATTAATTTGAATTTAGCCACATGTGGCTAGTGGCTACCATATGGGCCAGACCTAGGAAAGTATTCTTTCTGATAATAATAACTAACATTTATTGAAGCTTAAGATATGCCATGCATAGGCTGGGCGCAGAGGCTCACGCCTGTAATCCCAGCACTTTGGGAGGCCGAGGCAAGTGGATCACCTGAGGTCAGGAGTCCGAGACCAGCCTGGCCAATATGATGAAACCCCGTCTCTACTAAAAATACAAAGATTAGCCAGGCATGGTGGCATGCATCTGTAATCCCAGCGATTTGAGAGGCTGAGGCAAGCGGTAGGTTGCTCTATCGCTTGAACCCAGGAGGCAGAGGTTGCAGTGAGCTGAGATTGCACCATTGCACCCCATCCTGGGCAACAAGAGTGAAACTCCATCTCAAAAAAAAAAAAAAAGAAAAGATATGCCATGCACGATGCTGGGCATTTCATGTGCACTTTCATTACATGCCCCTCACACCGTGCAGTGAAGTAGGTGTTACTACGATCATTCCCATCTTACAGGTGAGGGCGTGAAGCATCAAGCAAGGTATACAGCAACACTGCTAGGGAGAAATGCAGCTGAGACTTCAAACCACGCCATCAGAAACCACTATGCCATGCAGGCTAGGCTCTCTCATTTGGCAAAAATAATTTTGGATATTTAGGAAAAGGTCCCTGTCATTTTAAGTATTTGTGAACAAGAGAAAAAGTGAGAGTGGGTGGAGGGTGAGGATAAGGGGAAAGCTGCTGTATAGGTTGATGTAGACTCTGAGCAGGACAAAAACACCCTCTTCACAGTTCTCCTCGCAGATAAAGTCATTAGAAATACCCTCTTGGCTGGGCGCAGTGGCCTACGCCTGTAATCCCAGAACTTTGAAAGGCCAAGGCAGGTGGATCACCTGAGGTCAGGAGTTTGAGACCAGCCTGGCCAACATGGTGAAACCCCGTCTCTACTAAAAATAAAAAATTAGCCGGGCATGGTGGCGGACACCTGTAATCCCAGCTACTCAGGAGGCTGAGGCAGGAGAATCACTTGAATCTGGGAGGCGGAGGTTGCAGTGAGACGAGATCATGCCATTGCACTCCAGCCTGAGTGACAAGAGCGAAACTCCATCTCAAAAAAAAAAAAAAGAAATATCATCTTGGAAATCATTGGAAAGACCCTACTGGCCGCCTTCCTGGGGCTGGAATGAAGGGCCGGGATGAGCTGAAGGAGGCACTTGACAGTGTACAAGATGTAAAGTGTGCCAAAAAACTTAGTAATCAAGGTAAATACTATTTTTTTCTTTGAGATGAAGTCTTGCTCTGTCGCCCAAGCTGAAATGCGATGGCACGATCTCAGCTCACTGCAACCTCCACCTCCTGGGTTCAAGTGGTTCTCCCTCCTCAGCCTCCTGAGTAGCTGGGAGTACAGGCACACACCACCATGCCTGGCTAATTTTTTTTTTTTTTTTTTTTTTTTAGTAGAGACAGGGTTTTGCCATGTTGGTCAGGCTGGTCTTGAACTCCTAACCTCAAGTGATCCACCCTCCTCAAGCCTCCCAAAATGCTGGAATTACAGGCGTGAGCCCAGCAGGTAAATATTATTTTAATGTAGTATTTTTGGAAATCAAAAATCAATGCCAGGCTGGGCGTGGTGCCTCATGCCTGTAATCCCAGCACTTTGGGAGGCCAAGATGGTCAGATCACTTGAAGTCAGGAGTTCAAGACCAGCCTGGCCAACATAGCAAAATCCTGGCTCTACAAAAAATACAAAAATTAGCCAGGCATGGTGGAGGGTGCCTATCATCCCAGCTGCTTAGGAGGCTGAGGCAGGAGACTCAGTTGAACCCACAAAGTAGAGATCGCACCACTGCACTCCAGCCTGGGTAACAGAGTCTCACTCATACGCAGACACACACACGTGAAATATCCTCTCCCCAGAGATTAAAATAAATGAATTGCAATGCTCTGTTTCCTACTATCTCCATATTCTCAGTGGCTTGCCCGGGAGAAATAGCTGTACTCAAGCCCCTGCTAAATAAACCCTGAGTGCAGGGAACCACTTTCTCCCTTGCAGACTGACATTACCCAAGGTCAGGGGAATACAGCCAGCTGCTACAATTTTCTCATAGGCCTCTTGAATTCGCCGGCAGCTGTCCTGAAGGTTGTAAAGATTGACATTCACATCGCCTAGGTCTGCAACCATGAGGGACTGGAAGGGGAGGGCCGCCGTGCTAGGATTGACCATCCGAAGCATCACTGATTCTTCCCGGATGCGGCGAGGTCCGAATCTGCAGAAGGAAGAATCGTCCTGTCAGTCACCTGCGGAGACTTAAGGCTCTACTTAGGCCAGGGCTTCTCAGCCTCAGCCGTTTGGGACCAGATGATTCCCTGTTGCAATATTGCATAATGGGCATCCCTGGCCTGTACCCACTAGATGCCAGTGGCTCCCTTCCTCCAAGGCGTAACAACCAAAAATGCCTCCAGATATTGCCAAATGTCCACTGAGTGCAAAATCACTAATCTAGGCTCTATGTGGAAGAGACTAAATAAGTGTACTAAATGGCATTAGCCAATTTCATGATCTCCCTGAGGCTCAGTTTCCTAATCTGTAAAATATTTACCTTGCACTGTAGTAAGAATTAAATGAGGTAACCTATGCAAAGCACCTTGCACTTAGGAGACATTTAATAAGCGCTGGCTTTCATAGTTCAGATCAGTACAGTCAGATATAGTGTTGCTGAGCTGAATCAGAAATTGCCGATGCTCAATAATTAGGAAAATGGGTTTTGCTTCCTCCAACTTGATCCTAGGAAAATTGCCTTCATTTGAGCATTTTTGAGTCAGGTGACATCCTGACGTTTGGGGAAGGGGCAGCCAGTTTCTGCTCTCAAATGCAATGTCACCGGCCACTGTAAGCTGGGGAGAGGAGAGGAATCCACAGCCGCCACTCCAGCAAGGACCCAGGATGGGGACACGGAGAAGTTTCAGCCTCCAGAATCTCTTCCTGACCAATGATGACACGAAGATGTGGAAGGCGGTGTCCTTGTCGAGCCCTGGGGGTTCCTTGTTGTGGGTCCAGGGAACTTAACCATCTCAAACCATAAAGGGCATTTTGGAGCCGGCCACCAACTTCCAACGCGACCCGGAGCCAGCAGGGGCGCCTGTCCCGGTGCTTTCCAGGCCCGACAGCCGTCAAGCTATCCCTCCACGTGTCCCCGGTCCAGGTCTTTCAGGCCTTACCTCGCCCCGGGCCGGTTGGAGGTCCCAATATCCAGTGGCACCCCGATGAAGGCAGCGTCCAGCCCCTCGGGGTAGGTCTGCACCGGCAGGCGCATCATGGAGCAGACGCCCACCGGCCGGGCCACGAACTCGGAGCTCGGGGGCTGGTTCCGGGGCGCGTCGGAAGCCTGGCGGATCTGGCGAAGCCCTGGGTGGCAGAGTCCCGCGGCAGGACGCGCTACTACGCCGGGCCTCGAGCCCCGGGCGCAGCGGGACGCCAGCAGCCGCAGCATTGCTGCGCACGGAACCGAGCTCACAGACCAGACCACCCGAGAAGCCGCCGCGATCTGGCGGGTCCAGAAGCAAGGGCAGTGTGCACGTGCCGGAGCCGGAGCCTACCGGCTCAAAGGTCAGGCGCGCCCTGGGAACAAGGCGGGGGAAGGGCCCCAGGGACCAGCCGTGCTCTCTCCTCAACCCCTCTGGACTTCAGCCTCTGGCCTCTGATCAATAGAGCCAGGCTGGAGGTGCCCACTGGCCGGCACTGTGCCAGGGGTGTCTGCGTCCTGCTCCCCACTGTGGTCTTCAGCAGCCTTTTCTCCCATTCAGAGTAATTTTGTTTGTTTTTATAGAGACAGGGTCTCACTATATTGCCCAGGCTGGTCTCGAACTTCTACTCAAGTGATCCTCCCACTTTGGCCTCCCAAAGTGCTGGGATTACAGGCATGAGCCACAGCGGCCAGCCCAGAATAATATTTTTAAAGTCAGAAAGATATGAAGGAAAAAAGATCTTTCTTTGAGCCAGAAAAACAGGAAATGTTTTTTTTTGTTTGTTTTTTGTTTTTTGTTTTTTGTTTTTGAGATAGAGTCTTGCTTGGTCACCAAGCTGGACTGGAGTGCACTGGCATGATCTCGGCTCACTCCAAGCTCTGCCTCCCGGGTTCAAGCGATTCTCCTGCCTCAGCCTTCCGAGTAGCTGGGACTACAGGCATGTGGCCACACCCAGCTAATTTTTGTATTTTTAGTAGAGACAGGATTTTACCATGTTGGCCAGGATGGTCTTGATCTCTTGACCTTGTGATCTGCCCACCTTGGCCCCCAGAGTGCTGGGATTACAGGTGTGAACCACTGTGCCCAGCCAGGAAATGCATTTTTTTTTAAATAATATATTTTTAAATGTCCAGGGATAGGAGTCTCAAGAAGCAGTAAAGTTAGTTAGCTAGCTAGCTAGTTAGTTATTTTGAGACAGGATCTTGCTCTGTTTCTCAGGGTGGAGTTCAGTGGCATGATCATAGCTCACTGCAGCCTCAAACTGCTAGGCTTAGGCAATCCTCTCACCTCAAACTCCCAAGTAACTGCGACTACGGGCGTGAGCCAGCGCACCTGGCCAGTAAAATCTTTTTAAATAACCATGTTTTAAAAAAAGGACTTAGAGGCAAGCTGTAGGGAAGGTCACAGTGCCAGAGAGCCTGCTACATCCTCTTTGTTTCTAAGGGGAAAGAGAAACACCATGGAGAAAGAAAAAAGTGATTCGTAATGGAATGATGTGAGCCATTTAGCGGTATTACTGGTATTTTTCTGATCTCTAGATGTTGAGACTGAACGGAAGAGGCTCACATTTGCATTAGGCTGTAACCTCTACACAAAAGTCGCGCATTAACCCCCACACCACTCCAGCCTCCACTCTGCAGGTTGGAGCAGAGTTTCCTAATGGTCAATAATCAGTACTCAGTGTTGGCCTAGGAGCCGGTCCCAGCCATTTTCTGGAACAAATACAACAATCTCTCAGTTATTCTTGTTTTTTTCCTTTTTTTCTCCCTTATGCCACTTAAAGGGTCCCAGTTATTCTCTTGACTCCCAAATTCAACTGCTATTTCTTTCATGTTGCTTGTCCTAAATATATCATGCTCTTACTCCTGGTTTTCCTTTCATTCATCTCACAAATATTTATTGAGTGTCTGCTATGTGCCAGGCACTCCAGTGAGGTCTCCCCATTGTCCACTCCTGCTGAGCACCCTCACCTGGAAATGTTTCTCAGGCGGTCTCTTCACTGGGACTCCCCCGGTCTCCTTCTGCCTTGGTGGCTCCTTCTCAGCTGGCAATCCCTTTTAATATGGAGGTGATGATTTTCACTTATAGGCAGGTCAACCAGAAGCCCAAACCCCAGCCCTGAGCTCCAGGTGACCAATTTCTTTTCTTTTCTTTTTTTGAGATGGAGTCTCACTCTGTCACCAGGCTGGAGTGCAGTATGTGATCTCGGTTCACTGCAACCTCTGCCTCCCAGGTTCAAGCAATTCTCCTGCCTCAGCCTCACAAGTAGCTGGGATTACAGGTGCCCACCACCACACCTGGCTAATTTTTGTATTTTTTAGTAAAGACAAGGTTTCACCATTTTGAAATGTTGGCCAGGCTGGTCTCAAACTCCTGACCTCTTGATCCACCCGCCTCGGCCTCCCAAAGTGCTGGGATTACAGGTGTAAGCCACCGTGCCCAGCCCAGGCAACCAATTTCTAACCCCCACCTGGACGCCTGACAGCACCTCCAGTGGGCTGCAAGTTCAGCCAGCGACTTTCCTTCTCCCTGTCTTTGATCCTGCTCTATGCCCCCAAATTTAAGAAGTCCTGATGGTTTCCTGCACACAAGTGGAGCTCATTTCTTCTGCTGCTACTCTGGTCCAGGCCTTCCCACCTCCAGCTTTCCAGCTGATCTCACTCTTGCTAGTATCACCATACACATGCCCACCCGGTAATGCTTCCTGGAGCCAATCCTCCTTCCTAACTGCGTTTCCCCTTCTGCGGCTTCACAGGCTTGTTCCTCCAGGTCAGCTGCCTCCGCCCCACTTTCTTGCATCCTTTCCTTTGCTCATGCAGAAAAGCATGAGCTTTTGGTGAGTGAGAGCGGGCCCACGCGCGGCAAATGCTGCGGCTGCACCAGGGACATGGGTCCTGCCGCGGGGCTCTGCCACCCCGGGGCGCCACCAGAGCCACGAGGCTTCCGACACGCCCCAGAATCAGTCCCCCAGCCCTGATTCTGCCTGGAGTGCTCCACCCTGGCCCTCGGCTCCACATGTCCAATATTCAGTAGAAACCCACACTCAAAAGACCCTGATCTCTTTTTTCTCTTTTCTCTTTTTTTTTGAGATGGAGTTTCTCTCTTGTCGCCCAGGTTGGAGTGCAATGGCACAGTCTCGGCTCACTGCAACCTCCACCTCCTGGGGTTCAAGCAATTCTCCTGTCTCAACCTCCCAAGTAGCTGGGATTACAGGCGCCCACCACCACACCCAGCTAATTTTTGTATTTTTAGTGGAGAAGGGGTTTCACCATGTTGGCCAGACTGGTCTTGAACTCCTGATTTCAGGTGATCCACCTGCCTCAGCCTCCCAAAGTGCTGGGATTACAGGCGTGAGCCACCACGCTGGGCCTCTTGCTTTTTGTGTTTTGAGATGGAGTTTCGCTCTTGTTGCCCAGGCTGAAGTGCAAAGGCACGATCTCAACTCACTGCAACCTCTGCCTCCCGTGTTCAAGCAATTCTCGTGCCTCAGCCTCCCAAGTAGCTGAGATGACAAGCATGTGCCACCACATCCAGCTAATTTTGTATTTTTAGTAGAAATAGAGTTCCTCCAGGTTTGTCAGGCTGGTCTGGAACTCCTAACCTCAGGTGATCCACCCACCTCAGTCTCCCAAAGTGCTGGGATTACAGGTGTGAGCCACTGCACCCAGCCTTTTTTTTTTTTTTTTTTTAAGAGAGAAGTCTCGCTCTGTCACAAAGGCTGTGGTGCCTTCAGTCATAGCTCACTGCAGCCTCCACCTCCTGGGCTGGAGGGATCCTTCTGCGTCAGCCTCCCAAGTAGCTAGGACTACAGGTACACACCACCATACCCAGTGAATTTTTGAATTTTTTTGTAGAAATGGGGTCTCGTGGGGTGCTGTGGCTCATGCCTTTAATCCTAGCACTTTGGGAGACTGAGGCAGGCAGATGGCTTGCGTGCAGGAGTTTGAAACCAGCCTGGGCAATATGGTGAAATCCTGTCTCTACAAGGAATACAAAAATCAGCCAGGAGTGATGGTGCACACCTGTAGTCCCAGCTACTAAGAAGGCAGAGATGGGAGGATCACCTGAGCCCAGGGAGACAAAGCTGCAGTGAACTGTAATCACAACGCTTCATTGCAGCCCAGGAGAGACAGAGTGAGATCCTGTCTCAAACAAACAAAAAGAGATGGTGGGTCTCACCCTGTTTCCCAGGCTGGTCTCAAATTCCTGGATGCAAGCAATCCTGCTATCTCAGCCTCCTAAAGTGCTGGGATTACAAGTTTGAGGCACTATGCCCAGCCTTTTTTTCTTTTTCTTTTTTTTTTGAGACGGAGTTTCGCTCTTGTTGCCCAGGCTGGAGTGTAATGGCGTGATCTTGGCTCACCACAACCTCTGCCTCCCGGGTTCAGATGATTCTCCTGTCTCAGCGTCCCGAGTAGCTGGGATCACAGGCGCCCGCCACCACACCCAGCTAATTTTTGTACTTTCAGTAGAAACGGGTTTCACTGTGTTGACCATGCTAGTCTCGAACTCCTGACCTTATGATCTGCCCGCTTCAGCCTCCCAAAGTGCTGGGATTAGAGGCATGCACCACTGCGCCTGGCTGCCTTTTTTTACTTTGGAGTGTGTGTGTGTGTTAATTTCTAATCCTGTATATGTCAACAGGTATATCCCACGTAAGAAAAGCTTTCTGAGATCCTCAATACTTTTTTATAAGTTTTTTTAGAGACAGGGTCTGGCTCTGTCTCACAGGCTGGACTGCAGTGGCACTGTCATGGCTCATTGCAGCCTTGAATCCTAGGACTCAATTGATCCTCCCACCTCAGCCTCCTGAGTAACTGGGACCACAGGCTCATGGCACCTCAACTGGATAGTATTTTTTAAAAGTTTTTGGCCGGGCACGGTGGCTCACACCTGTAATCCCAGCACTTTGAGAGGCCAAGGTGGGCAGATCACGAAGTCAGGAGTTTGAGACCAGCCTCCTGACCAACATGGTGAGACCCCATCTCTAAAAAAAAAAAAAAAAAAAAAAAAAAAAAAAAAAATTTCTCTGGGCATGGTGGCTCATGCCTGTAATCCTAGCACTTTGAGAGGCCAAGGCAGGCAGATCACCTGAGGTCAGAAGTTCAAGACCAGCCTGACCAACATGGAGAAAACCAGTCTCTGCTAAAAATACAAAAAATTAGCTGGGCGTGGTGGCACATGCCTGTAATCCCAGGCTCTGAACCCGGAAGGCAGAGGTTGCGGTGATCCAAGATCTTTCCATTGCACTCAAGCCTGGGCAACAAGATCAAAACTCCGTCTAAAAAAAAAATTTTTTTGTAATGACGAAGATCTCACTATGTTGTCCATGCTGGTCTTGAAGTCCTCAGGATCACGTGATCCTCTTTGGCCTCCCAAAGTGCTGAGATTACAGGGGTGAGCCACCACACCTGGCCTCAATAATTTTAATAGTGTAAAGGAGTCTTGAGATTTAAAAAAGCAAAAACACCTGAGAACTACTAACTAGTCAGGAGTTTCATATTATTGTTTGTGAGAAACATTTACATCAGTTTCCTGGAGTGTCTGTTAAAATTCAGATTCCTGGACCCCATCCCAAACTACAGAATTAGAATCTATCAGATGTTTTCAGCTGGGTGTGGTGGCTCATGCCTGTAATCCCAGCACTTTGGGAGGCCGAGGGTGGCAGATCACTTGAGGTCAGGAGTTTGAGACCAGCCTGGCCAACATAGTGAAACCCCCCATCTCTACTAAAAATACAAAAATTACCTGGGCATGGTGGCAGGCACCTGTAGTCCCAGCTACTCAGGAGGCTAAGACACGAGAATCGCTTGAACCTGAGAGGTGGAAGTTGCAATGAGCTGAGATTGTGCCACTGCACTCCAGTGGGGCAACAGAGTGAGACCCTGTCTCAAAAAAAGAAAAATGTTTTTAGCTGGGGTGTGGTTGCTCATGCCTTTAATCCTAGCACTTTGGGAGGCTGAGGTGGCAGGATTCCTTGAGACCAGGAGTTTGAGACCAGACTGGGCAACATAGTGAGACCTCATCTCTACAAAAATCTAAAAAAAAAAGTTAGCTGGGCATGGTGGTTGGTGCATGCCTGTTGTCCTAGCTACTCAGGAGGCCAAGGTGGGAGGATTGCTTGAGCCCAGGAGGTAGATGCCGTAGTGAGCCATGATCACACCACTGCACTCTAACCTGGGCAACAGAGTGAGACCTGTCTCTAAATAAATAAATAAAAATAAAAATAAAAATTCATTCATTTCATCAGAATAAATTTCAATTGTACATTTGTTAATAAAAGACAATTTCGACTTTTGTAAATTTTTGAATTTAACGTTTCTTTTAGGATTTTTATTTGAGCTCAAAGCTATCAAGAATTTGAAGGGATCATTCTTTAAAAGTTCTGATTATCGGCCAGGTGCGGTATGGCTCATGCCTGTAATCCCAGCACTTTGAGAGGCCGAGGCAGGCAGATCACAGGGTCAGGAGATCGAGACCATCCTGGTTAACACGGTGAAACCTCATCTCTACTAAAACTGCAAAAATTAGCTGGGGGTGGTGGTGGACACCTGTAATCCCAGCTCTTTGGGAGGCCGAAGCAGGAGACTCGCTTGAACCCAGGAGGTGGAAGTTGCAGTGAGCCGAGATTGTGCCACTGCACTCCAGCCCGGCGACAGGGTGAGAGTGAGGCTCTGTCTCAAAAAAAAAAAAAGTTCTGATTATTATTGCATGTAGCTGTGATGTGGCAAGGAAAATGGCTTCAGCCAGGCTAAAATGTAAGCGCTTCTCAGGCTCACAGGCTACATGCAGGCTCGCAGGCAACATGATAAGGCAATACAATTAATCAGGCCAACGCCAGGTGCGGACACCAGCCTCATTTCAATGGAATTCAAGAACTCGCCGCTCAGGGTCACACGGACCCTGAGAAGAAACCCTCATTGTCTTAGCTGCTGGCCTTGGCTTCTGAAAAACTGCTTGCTTACTGATATTGGGAGTTTTCACTGTCTCTAACTG